>JAECUM010048337.1:0-29227 GCA_016617855.1 Megalonaias nervosa
TATATATATATATATATATATATATATATATATATATAATAACGTATCTTGTGTTGCTCAGTAATATGGGCGTGAATTTGGAAACATCACCACTCTTTTTACATCTGCAGGCTATAAATGAACAAGAATTGAAGGTTCATGAAAAAACAATCAAGACATAGTTTCAAAAGCAGTCAGTTAAACATGTAAAACTGCCCAGTCAGGTGGCCATAAGTGGTCTGTACAATACCGCATCCGGATCGAAAATGATACAGATCAGTTAATATTTCTTTATTCCTCAATCCTGTCTTTAAGAAAATCCCCTTGAATTATCACACACACACACACACACACACACACACACACACACACACAGACAGAGCGGCATGTGAAGCGTATTTAAAATATTAATTTTATAATTTAAAAGCAAATGAATTAACTCACCTGCTTTTGGCTATTACTCCATAAATGAATTCCGTGTTTCTCACAGCTTAAAGTCCAGGAACATTATAACACTTACTACTTACTGGTGGTACAGAGTTTGTCAGTTTCTAAGTTAAAGTTCAAAATTCGCCTAAAGATGCTAATTTAACCAACTTTATGTTATTGGTTCTAAGACTTGTTGGAAAGGGAATCGTTTGTGAAAAATTGTTATTTTACAAACTATACACTTTCTATCTCACACACTGACACAATATTTATTTATTTTTCAAACAAGTTTAACGACAACCATTTCCATTTTGTCTACAATGGAAAAAATAGGTTGCAATTAAAAGGCGAATCTTATAATTAAACAGAGTGTAGGCAAGTCAACCAGATGTTCTTTTCAGATTGTGTATTAATTGTGTTCTATGTTTACGCCCAAAACACGTGTACTCCAGTCGCTGTTAAGCTAATAATGGCAAAATGCAGTTTCATTTTGTTTCACGAGAAACTTAAGCATAAATTGCCTGATTCAGTGGAAGTTATCGTCCTTCTGAATGCTTGCAGAAACACAAGGAACGGAGAAGCCTTAAATCAGTCGCTAGTTATCATTTATGTTTAGTGTCAGTTTTTATCGAAGCAGACGTGGAGCTTATTGTATCTATTTTGCTGTTGATTAGTCTCTTACGTTTCTCTACAAACTAGCATAAATTGTGCCAAAGTCCATACTCGAACAATTTAAAAACACGTATTCATTTCACAAAAAATGACGTATCAACAAAGATAAGAGGAGCCTGGAAAGAGAAAAAACTATATTTTATTTTTGCATTTTATTCTTCTTTATATAATTGAAAAAAAAATTACTTATGTAATTTGATGATTGATTAATGCCAGCTGAGTTATTTAGGTTAATACAGTCATACAATATATTTTGATATTAAATCATACAATAACACCTTATGGCGGTACAGCTAATATACGACGGCATGTCAAACGAAGCCGTTATGTCCGAGGTATCCGAATGCATTTAATTGATTTCACCACACTGTATTGGGGTTATTTTCAAATAAAATCATTATTTTTCCTCATGTGATGACTATAATCTTACGTACGTACTCATTTCAAATACAATTTAAGAAACGGCTTGTATTTCAACCTTATTAGGGTCCCAAAAAATATTAATAACTTAACTCGTTTCATACATTTCATTTGAAATGAGCACTCATTTATGATCCTTCATCCTCTCCAATGACAATAAAATTTATGTAGTCACCATATGTATCCCTTAAATTTACTTTCGTCACCTTCGTCCTCCAATAATTATTTTTCGATGTCCCATTTGTATAAGCTCAAATCTGTCTTTAGTCCAACATATCACACCATATCTGTTAAACTTATCGCACTGAGGATTCGGAAGATATTGAAAATTAATACGCAGTTCCCACGTGTGCGTCATGGACTTTGTCACGATCAAAGGAGATCTCAGGGAGTTTTCGTGTATGCGTCATGGACTGTGCCACGATCAATAGAGATTTCACGGAATTCTAGTATATGCGTCATGGACTGTGCCACTATCAAAGGAGATTTCACGAAATTCCCGTGTATGCGCCATGGATTGTACCACGATTAAAGGAGATTTCACTGAGTTCCGGCGCATGTGTCGTGGACTGTGTCACGGTCAAAGGAGATTTCAGATTCTCTAACAAGTGAATCACCAGAAACAATCAAGCAAGAAGAGATTTTTTTTACCTCGGATTGTGATTGATTTTGAATCCGATAAGCTAGATATTTATCATTTATTAATGCAATAAACGTCAAACGTTGTTTTCCTATCAGTTGGTATTGTAAACAATGTACCTAAATGCAGGTATCCTGCACAAATTTAACGTGACGAGTACGAAATGTTTCTAATACACATTTATCCAGCATAAAGTTAAGGTGACGAGTACATATTGTTTTTTGTAGTAAACATTTATCCAGCATAAAGTTAAGGTGACGAGTACATATTGTTTTTTGTACTAAACATTTATCCAGCATAAAGTGAAGAGTATAAAATCTTTGTAATACACATTTATCCAGGATAAACTGAACGTTAAGAGTACAAAACTTTGTTTTCCTATCAGTTAGTATTGCATACAACGTACCTAAAAGCACGTACCCAGCATAAAGGTAACATGAAGGGTACAACATGTTTTGTACTACACATTAATCTAGCACAAAGTTAATGTTAATGTAAATTCATCTAATTTCAGTGGCTTATTATTTATTAATGAAAATCATTCAAATTGGAAACTTATTAATCTCGTTTAGCTGCAATAGAAAATAAGTACTTTTACAAGACGACGTTAATTAAATTTAGTGACTAAGATTATTATTGTTTTCTATGCGTTACGTTAAGTTAGAGTTAGCTTAAGTTTTATGCATTACGTTAAAGTAAAAGTTAAAGTTAAGTGGATTATGTTTCTCCAGGCGAAATTTTCCCAATGTAAACTACACTTGCATTCTAATGGCCGTTATAGATAACTTCACTGGGTCCTAATATAAAATACACTTGGATTCTAATGGTCGTTATCGATAACTTAACCGGGTCCTCATATAAAATACACTTGGATTCTAATGGTCGTTATCGATAACTTAACCGGGTCCTAATGTAAAATACATTTGAATTCTAATGGTCATCATCGATAACTTAACCGGGTCATAATGTAAAATACACTTGGATTCTAAAGTTCGTTATAGATAACTTAACCGGTCATAATATAAAATACGCTTGGATTCTAATGGTCGTTATAAATAACTGGGCCCTATGTATGTTCTTTTATGTGAACTCAGCGATGAAACTTATACTGATGTACAAGCTAAAAAATAATTGGATTTCTTAACCGAATCTCTCTCTCTCTCTCTCTCTCTCTCTCTCTCTCTCTCTCTCTCTCTCTCTCTCTCTATATATATATATATATATAATATGTTTTGTTTTTGTTTTATATACCTTGAACATGGCCTCAACGTCATTACTTTTATATTTTATGTTGCAATCTTCATGTTTACGGTTATTTGAAGGGGTTTATCATCATTTACATTTCTGGGGTAACATTTTGTATTTACATTTTTAGATCATAATGTTCAATCGGAACTAAATAGCCAGTATGGTGCTGACGTGCCGTTAAACCATATGCATACATACTACTTTTTTCACCTAAATTACTTGACAAAACTCTTTCAGCAGAAATAACCGTTTGCATTTACAATATTTTAGTTTGTTTTTTTTAGATTGCTAAAATGTGCACATTTCGATATATTCAGTATTTTAAGATGGCACAAATATGCACATTTCGATATCTACAGAATTTATTTGTTCAAATCCCAAGCTTTGTTCTCGTCTACACTAGCTGAAATGAGGCAAAAAGCGATGTTCTGTGGAAGATTTTCATCGCTCAGACGACGCAACAAAAGCATTAGACATTTAAATGCAAATTGCAAAACAATACCTGATATAAAGTCAGTCACACTTATTTATCACGCAGGAAAAAGATAGTCCTCAGTGAGGTAATGTCATATCAAAAAGTTGGGATTGGGCCACGAAGAAGGCCTAATCATACAAGCCCTGATATAGCTATGGCTCCCACAGTTGCTGAACACGGTGAGGAGATTTTCTTTCTTACTTTTCTTTTTAGTTTTGTTCTATGTATTTTTACTCGACATTAAAATTATTAACTCTGAGCACAATTATTTAGGCCTCATAAGTTGTCACAAAACTCTGAACACAATTATTTAAGCCTCATAAGTTGTCAACAAACATTGACTCTAAGTTTGAAAAATATCACAAATCAGATAAAATAGTTCTTAAAAATGCACGTAAAAAATACAATGCTTTAATGTAAAATGTGACAGTAGGATCGAACGTAAAACATACAAACTTACCAACTGTCCTATCCCTTAATTATAATATATTTATAAGAATAAAAAGGTACAAGTCACGTATGTATGTATGTATGTATGTATGTATGTATGTATGTATGTATGTATGTATGTTTAATTGCAATTGCATCCGTTGATAAATGAAGGGAAGATTTCCATTTGTTAGAACATAATCATGTGATCAGACCCAATTGTGTTCATTTCTGTATAAACTTTACGGAGAACTACTTTATGCTACTTCTATAAATAGAGTCACGTGCAAAGTAATAACCGTAAACACTGAACTGGAAGGCATGCACACTGCACGGCTTTAAAACGAAATAAAAACGGTGGGTTTATATTTTATTTAGAATATTGTATAAATTGATTTGACAGAATCAAATAACACATCTTTGCTGTTTCGCTGGATATAAATAATTCTTTATTTGACTAGATCTGAAAAAGAAAGCTGGGAAACTCAAAATCTGCCAAGAACATTGGGGCTACAGCATTTTTCACTGCAGCTTGTTGCAAATGAATTTAAAACTGTATTTATGTGGATATAGGGATTGGGAGGAGGGAGGTTCAAAGACTAATATTATAACATTTGGATCACAGTCCTACAATGTAAGACGCTGACCTTGATAGTTACGATGTGTGGTGGCTGGAAGATCCGCTACACCACATTGCGTAGCTGTCAGTGCCGATGTCTTGCACTGTTTGACTATTGGACTCCCATCACTATAACCATTTACCGATAGTCTTAATTTCATTTGTAAATGGCCCCTGTGGGTAACCAAAACTGTTAATCGACACGAAAGTAGACTTAAAGACGCAAACATTGGTTACTGGCGTGTCTGGACCATAACGATTCACAAGTCACAATGAACTCATGACTGCATCAAATTCAAGAGTCATTCGTATGTTCAACAAAACAACACATCTTTTGCTTTCAATATTGAACTTCTACTCAGATCACATGTGCCAAATTAGATACAAGATTAAGACCATGCTGTGAAATGTACAAAACCTTAGATCTCCTACCAGTGGTAGAAGTTTTTGTTTGATATTGACGTAGCTATTACGTTGCAGATGGAGAATTCCCTGTTCTATAAATAGCTTCGTAGCAGACGCCTCAACAAGAATTCATACGCTTAAACGGGCCCTAAAACTGATAGGAAATATCTTTAAAAAAACAAAATAACAATAATAAATAAATAAAATTATAAATAATTGCAATTATAAGAGTTTAACGTTGTTTTTTTCTGAGTTTATCGTGGTATAAACTGTCGGTTGCAGACTCACAGCTTACATATGTGTGTGTGTGTGTGTGTGTGTGTGTGTGTGTGTGTGTGTGTGTGTGTGTGTGTGTGTAAGCTTATTTAAATATACTGATATAGTTTGCAGCACAGTATATGCACACAAATTATAAAATAAAAAAGAAATGAATGCAGAAATAGAAGAGGATATATAACAAAAAGAACAAGATGGAAGAAAGATAAGTATAGAAAAGTAGAAAACTCAGTCAACAATAATAGCTGTGCAGATCTGCTTGTTTCCTGGACATAAAGTTGAGTTTGTGTTACGATAAATTCTTTAATAATCAATGCCACCGTTTAAGAATTTGAAAATGAACATGGAAAAAGACCCAACTGCCCGAAATACTTGGATTCTTTGTTGCTGAATTTGTTAATATAAAGAGGAAGTGTATCCAAGTCTCCTTAGAGTCTCAGTATGTTATTTGCATCTTCGTCTTGATCCACATTGCGTTTGATATTTGATTTTCTCCTTAATCCACATTGAATATGTTTTGAAGTTCTGTTTTCTGTTCTTTGTTTGACCAAAACAATGGAAACGAACGTGTGGAATGAACATTCAGTAACAGAAAAAACAGCATAATCAAGCAATGCCCAGTAGAAACGACTGAAAACTGTCCAAAAAGGAGCGCTGCAAAAATATACTTGGTTATTATTATCATTATTGCTGTCATTCTTGTTGTTTTATCAGTATCATCGTTATTTCAGCTTCCAGAGTAACTAAGTTTCTACAACAAGACTAATGCTCTTTCTATTTTGGATGCTGGTTTCCGTGCAATTTACCTGACTGAGAACGACAAAATACGAAAGAACTCTTGCTGATTTGTGTTTCTCTCATTGAAAAAATATCTGGGTTGACAATTCAGATCGATTGCAGAGTTTCTTGCATGCATATATCCCACCAGAAAAAGTTTCGTCTTCAAATTGGCATATACATGTATGGTGCTATTCACAGTATTTCATGTTTTCCACTTGCTCATGTCACATAGTGTTAGGAAGGACAAAGTTATTCAAGTGCATAATTCGTCAAGATACGAACTGAAATCGCCACTGGACGACCATGGTTTGTATTTGAGATTTTAAGTAAACAAATAGGCCGATATGATACCATACTGGTACCGAGTTTCCGAATTATTTATTATTACGACTCTGTGATCACAAACTAAGTAATAGAAAAAACAAAACCAACACGTTTTCTAAAACTTAGTAAATAATTTAATTATAAAAGTTATAAATGAAAATGTGAGAGGAACTTACAGTATAATGAAGTGAATTCAAAAATAATCCCGATAAAAATTATATGAAAGTCCAAAAGAATGAAAAGTTCCATATAAATTTAAAAAGCGGAAATGTACTAGTCCGCCAAGGACCGTGACGTTCTCAAGATGGCGTCGTCCAGAACTTTTTCAAATAATTCACAACAGTTCCAGAATAATATTATAGTCTAAGTAATGAGCACTTTCCATTTCCACTGAACAGTCCAAACAAATGTTTTTCCTGTCGACTAGTACCTAAGAACAACATAAAATACGTCTGCAGACTTACAACAGGAGTACAAAAATGAGTATGACTCCAAAATAGGATTGAATCTGATTGCTCAGTCCCCTCCTGACATGCCCCTTCTATTGTAACTGTATTTCACAATATACCCCACATGAGTGATCTTACTACTTATTTTGCTTCAAAAACGCCTAAGTGACCTAGCCCAAGCAGTGGGAAGTGACTGAATTCTTCTAAAATCGTCTAAACTCTGTCAGCCAGTGAGAATTTAATCCAATGGCGCTATTAAGTTTTGTTATTTAGATTATTAGTAGTAATTATCAACACATACGTCAGTATCTGTTTATATCCTATGTAATTTTTACTCATTAACAGACTCAGGTCACGTAGGCAAAGTCTAACTAAAGATATTCTGTACAATTTAAAACTGTGAATACAAATTACAAAAATTAAATAAAATCATATACAAGGAGTTACAAAAAAATTAGATAAACATAACGATATAAAACAGATATGACAAGGCAAAGGGAGGCAGAGGCAATGAGGTGCAAGGCGTACTTTCCTGTTATTGTAAAAGTTCAGCTTATTGTTGAGGTTTTGAAGCATCAGGTGGCTGAGTATAACATGTCATTCGATGAAATTTTTTACTCGGTCGTCTCCGATGTATATTTTGGTCAGTTTAATGTTTTCTGCCAGTACATTTGGGATTTTAAGAGAGAGGAATATAAGTTTTACTTTTAGAAAAGACAAGGTGGTTTATCTCAGGAAAACCAAGCAGGTCAGGTGGATCAAGCTAATTGCGAAAAACATTTGACTCCGGAACAGAAAGTACCAAAGCCAAGGGCGGCGATGCACTATCCTTATCACTTTAATTACCATGACAGTATCACCTATAAAATATTATGAAGAATCAAGTATGTTTTTCCGGTAGTTTTGGCTTGAGTCCAGATCCGTGTCTCATTTAAATAGAATTTCCCTATTCCTGTTTGAATTCAATTACTATTGGTCACGAGAGAGAGAGAGAGAGAGAGAGAGAGAGAGAGAGAGAGAGAGCACTACAACACCGCGGGCTGAAGAAGCTTATCCACAATCAGGCGATGCTTTACTTAGGGGATGCCATGATGTTGACAGTTTTAATAAATGGGGCAATCTCTTTGAGGCAGATATAATTTTATATATAATAAATTATATAAACTGAGTGGAGGGGGAGGGGATAATAATTTATATTGGTTTCTCAAGTAAGTATGCTAATCAATTTACCGTAAAATATCCAACTCTCACCATCTAATGTTGATTTGTAAAAAGTTACCGGTATGAATGCTATCATTGGTCAGTTATAGCTCTTTTTTGGAATACTTATTAAAATGTAATGCAAGGCGTGATCCTTGATCTTGCTTTAAATTGCAAAGAAAAGGCTTAATAACGTCCAGTTTCTATTTAAATATAGAGAGGTAGACAAAATGTTTTAAATTTTGTTTTGGGGGGTGGGGTGACCATCGATGAGTAGAATGGTGTGAACTCATATAAATTAGTCCTGATTACCATAAGCTGGGTTATTTGTACACTAATATTGCAATTATACTTTCTCTAGAGGCAAACATATGTAGCTAGCTAAATGTAAAGGTCAATCGAGGACAAAATCTTCAATATCGAAATTGTTCAAGTCTTTTTAGAACATGTTTTGATTAAAAATTCGTTTCTCCGTTAAATTTACTCATAGCGCATTTCCGAAATGTGTCCTTAAAATTAATGGAGAGTTCGATTATTCAAATTAACGACTGCTTTATCTCTTGTGACCAGTGCCAATTTAGGGGTGTATTGATTACACTGTGTTATGTGTATTTAATTTGTATTGTTTGCTGGCTTTTCAGACTGTTGTGACTTTGGTATAACCATTCTATGGAATTCAGAAATATTGAATTGGACCATAAACTTTCATATCAGCAAGTAGAAGAAAATAGTGAACTAAAGCAGCTATTATTTGAATATGAGCACTTGCTTCCAGATATTCCAAAACAAAAACTAAAATCTACCATGACGTTGAAATTCTAGATTCCACACCTGTGAAACAGCATCCGCACAGGACGAACCCTCTTAAACAGGATTGTGTGAAAAAAGAAAGTAAATATTTACAGGAGAGTGATTCCATAGAACCAAGTAAAAGTGACTGGAGTTCGCCATGTATTCTTCTGCCGCCCCCTGAGTTTGTCCGTCCTATTAAGCTGCCTTGTCTGCCTAATGTGAAATCAAAGTAAGAAAATTGGCCGAGATCGCGCTGCTGGGTCTGAATGCAAGTTTTGTTGTACTTCTTTGCAAGTATTAAAATTATTTGTTTTCTGTTCGTTTTTCACGATATATCGATGACCTTATTGACCGTATGTGTAGCATTAGTCGTTTCAATTTCTGAAATCCACGGGAAAATTGTTCTTTTCATAATCTCTCGTAAATTCCCTACATTATAAAATCTACGTTAGGGAGTCCATTTTCTTTTAGTGATGCGTCACTTCCGTCTATATATCAGTGGAAGGTAATCCAGGGCAAACATGTTGGGAGTGGGTGCCAACCTTTTAAACGTAATTTTTAAAAAACGGTAATACAAGCGATTATGGGATTTTAACTTATGGAGGGTTCTAAATAAGTTTAAACAGAACTCCATATTTGACCTTGATGTTGTTCTTGTCTTAATATTTTAACTCGCCCTAAGTAATAGAAAATGATAATACCAAATCAAATCAAGACCAAACCAACTATGTGTCGTTGGTTTAGGACAGAGCTTAATTACAATTGACTACACTTTAATGATCACAATAATTAACTTTAATGAAAGAGAAACATTTTCTAAACTGCATATACATGTAATGCCAGCAAGTAATTCTCTAGTTCTTTATGAGCATGAAAATAGTCATTAGTACTTTGCAAAGCTACAGTTCATTAGAAAGAGTCCTGTAGATGTTCCATACGCTTCTGTACATTAGAAATATAGTCCTGTAGGTGTTCCAAACCTATCTGTACATTAGAAATATAGTCCTGTAGGTGTTCCAAACCTATCTGTACATTAGAAATATAGTCCTGTAGGTGTTCCAAACCTATCTGTACATTAGAGAGAGCCTGTACGTGTTCGAAACGTTTCTGTACCTTAGAAAGATAGCCCAATACGTGTTCGAAACGTCCTGTATATTAGAGATCCCCGTACCTGTTCGAAACGTTTCTGTATATTAGAAAGTAAGTCCTGCACGTGTTCGAAACGTTTCTTTACATTAGAAAGAGAGTCATGCATGTGTTTTAAACGTTTCTGTACATTAGAAAGAGAGTCCTTTACGTTTTCGATTTTTTTTAGATACTTTTAATAAAGACCGGGACTGAGATCTCAAATCTCTGCATGTATACTTTAAACGATAACGGTTTATCAAGTGTTGGATGACCGTATTAGGAAGACATATGGAATGACGTAAAAGTGTTTTGTGGCAGGACGTAGATATGTTTTGTAGCAGGAGGCAGATGTGTTTGTGCAAGGACGAAAATGTGTTTGTTTTTCTTAAGTCACCAAAGAGCCATAACTAGACACATAAAGTAGAAGTACATCAAAACACAAGGACAATGCATGAACTTTAAAGATCTACTAGTGTGCTCACACAACTTTCTTTTATATGATAAATTTAATCTTCTAGATGTGATTTTTAAAGGTATTATGTCAAATACTTCATCATTAATGAAAATAATGACAACAAAACATCGATTTTTTATGGCACAAGGAAAAACGCTCCTAACCAGTTTCGCGCTCGGCAATTTCCGTAAGACAAAGCGGAAGTGACGTGTTGTAGGGAACTGTGCATTTCTACTTTCGTTGTTAGTTGCATTCAGTGGATGGTACCGTGCGTTATCCGACCAGTGACAGGTAAGATAGTCTGCAGTGACCATTTGAGAGACGACGATTTCGATACCGTCTATAAAATTAAAGAGTCACTTGGTATTACGACCATCAGACGACTCCTGCCAAATGCGGTACCAAGCGTGTTTTCTCGACAGATAACTGAGTCCGTGAACACCAGATCAACAAAAACCATGGGTTACGGCAGGGCTAACAACATGTAGACCGAGAGAAGTTTGTACAGAAGCGAGAGTAAAATATTTATACATCTTTATCTTGCTATATTATTGGTTGTCAGCCTCTACCCCTCGCCACAAATATACCTAGCAAAAGAACGATCAATGGGGGAGGTCGATTATAGTGGGAGGGTGTTTGCTAACCATAATAACCCCACCCCTACCCCTAAAAATGAATCCTGCTTTACCATGACGAGCGTGTGTGTGTGTGTGTGTGTGTGACCCTTGGATGTTAGTTTTGCCCACTCCCCCATTATTATTTCCCCCCCCCCCGAAAAAATTCATTTGCATGCCCATGCTTATTTCATGCCTGTTCAACAATAATAATAATGACAAAACAAGTTTTCTGCTAAAGCCAAAATATTGTGAATACTTGATGTATTGATTGTGTTTAATTGTAAAGGCTAATTACCCTTTCGTGTTGAGGCACTGGGAGTAAATTACTTTGTTTGCCAAAATATACACAACTGTGTCAGTGGATGACGATCTAGGTCAGAGTCAAACCCACAACCCACTGCTTGTGAGTGTGAATACTAATGTCCGTTCAATGTGGAGAGTATAGTATTATTATTCACAATATGTACAGAACCATAGTTAAAAGGAATTTTTAAAAAATGCTTTAATGCTGTCGGTGTAAAGATTTTACCTTCTAATGCTGCTCTAAATATATATATATATATATATATATATATATATATATATATATATATATATATATATATATATATATATATATCTTTTTAGGTACTGAATGAGAATTTTGAGAACCAGCACCCGGAAGATAATGCACTAGAGAGAACCGAAGACGGTAGATTGTATGACATATCTTGTGGTGCATTTTGATGTCACAGTGAACTTCCCATTAATTCCCTGTTTACATGGTTTGTATAGCTTCATAGTTGATATGGATTCCTAAGGCCTCACAAATTGTATCAGCATATGAGTCAATAATTAAGGTATGTAATTTTTTATTGCGGAAAAACTACAATGTATTGGTAATATGTCAAACTTTATCATCAACCCTTAGTTGTAAAAGTAAGCAAAAAGATCTGGTGCATTTGTCAGTTATTATTCAGACATGCAAAAGACTTCATGTGTGACTATCTTATCTACTGCAAAGACATGAAACACATTTTTCATACTCTTATTACAGGGACTAGATACACCATCATGCAGTATTGCTGTTCAATGCCAGACTGATAGGATACTTAAGAAAAAAACAAACAAGCAAACGACACATATGACATTGTATTAACTAAGCTCAGTATGATTATGTAAGCGTTTGACTCGGTAGACCAAGCACTTGTGAACTTGTTATTATTTAGCAATGATACACTTTACTTGATACACATATTCATGAGAAATCCTCATCTCTGTGAAAACCATGACGATCAGAATTCACGTCTAAAATTTCACCTACTACAAATGTTGTGAAGTAAATGTCCAGTAAGTAAAGAGGTGCAAAGGCATTGCAAACTTTCATGTACTTGTCAGCATTCATACTTGACACTCATGCAAGAAAATGAGCTTACTTTTTCAATGTTACTTATGCATAAGTCCATTTTTAAAATGTTGGTAAACACATTTAAGCTATGTACAGATGATGTCACAATTCAAGAAACAGAAGTATTGTTAAGTTTGCTCAAGACATTTGTTTTTCTCTTTTCTTCAGAACAATGAAGTGAAGAGTAGTTATGTCATGGAGAAAGAGGGACTTTCTGGAATCATAAAAAAACTACAGAACCACAGTGTGGAGGTGGACACTATTATTACAGACAGGCATGTTTAGGTACAAAAATTGATTAGAGAATATGAGAGCCACACATTTAGCCAAGGGTATGTAGAGATTGCAATTTTTACTACACTGAATGATACCATTTGATAAAACTCATATACAAGCACATATAGTAATATAACAGTTATGTTTAAAGTTATATTAAAGTTGGACAGTGAACATATCACTAGGAATACAGTCAGCCCCCTCCTCCCCGGCCCTGTACATACATACACAGAATGGAGAAACTAACTAAAGCAAAGCAACTTGAACTTGAAAGATTTTAATCAAAACAAAGCTAACACAGAGTCTTTTTTTGTGGCACATATTCAAAATCATATCGCAACAAAACTTATTCTTATTATTATTATTCATTCATTAAACTATGATTTATATATATGTTAAATTGAATACTAATTAAGTCTTGTTTCCAATTCCATTAATTCTCTTTGGTAAACTGTCAGTATGAATATTGGCAGTGGATGACATTTTTCAGTTTCTTGAATTACTGGGGTAACAATTTATTTTTTCAGACTATGTTGAAGAATTGATGGCAGTGCTGGAGGAAGTGGAAAGGAAGCTGTAGTCAGTTGATAGACAGTTATTGCCACCTCTATGCAGCCATGTATCTGTTATGACTGAAAACAGAATATACAGCAAATTTTTAAACTTGAATAAAGTTATGTTATTTCATGTATTCCGGTTTTCTGTTACTTATTTCATGTTTTCAGGGTCAATGCCTTTAGCATAAAATTATATTTTATTACAACCAGTGTTAGGAAGCTAAATGAATCAAAACTGAACATGAACAGACAGCATTTTAATGTCATAGTATAGAATCTGTTCAAGGAATGAAATTACAGAGGATTTAAGAATTTTTCATGAGAATTTCTAAGATAATGGATGAATGATTTTAGCACGATCTGTTATCAAAATGAAAGGTTTGGCTAAAAATTCAACACTCAAGTGATAGTACTGATACATTTTGTTAATAAAGAAGGGATTTTATGAAAAGGAATTTTATGCATAACTACTGTAAGAATATTTTGCCTACAAGTGTTCATGTACAGGATTTCCTTGCAATTTCCATACTGCTGAATGTAGGCACAGTATGCTGCTTCCAGGACATATTCATCCAAGCAAACTGTATGAAATCTTGGATGATCAATGATACAATCCACCTTGACCTCCTCAGTCTTATTCAAAATCATAATCTCTTAACAGCATCTACACTTCTTGACTATTTCTTTACCGCTGCAATTTGCACAGGTACACCAATATAAATGGTAAATACACTCCATCATTCATTATTGTGTTAGATATCAAACTTGTGGGTAAATATTTATGAGAAGTTCTTGCATGTTAAAGTGTGATATATATGTATATGTGATGCATGGTTAGACTTTTGTTCTTCCTTTTGTACCATAATAACATAACAATAATCAGCAATGTATTATTATTATTAATTATTATTATTATGATGTATTATTATTATTATTATTCTCAAGATTTGTATCCCCATAAATCTTTATACTTCCTATGCCACTAGTATTATACACCTAGACCCACAGAGAAAATATATGCTTGATGAACATCTGGATACACCAGGTCTATGATTACTTTTTCTTCTTAATAAAATTCTTCAATTTTACTATCTGTGGAGGGTAGTAAACAATCACACCCAAAGTACATTCGGGGTCTGCATTTCAACACGGTTTAAAAGAACAAACTTGTCATAAAGTTAATAAAGTTTTTATTTATACACCTCTAACTGTCTGAGTCTTAAGTGTTTAACTTTTAACGCCACTAGTTACTGATGAACCACGCTCACACGATAGTCTGCTCTGAAGACATCCAAGTTTCGCCCAAATTCGAGCTCTTCTCTTTTCATTATGAAATTGAAATAACATAAACAAAAGAAGAATGATAATAATTGCCATAATGATAATAGTAATTACCAGAATGAATAGCGCAAGCGCTACTCAGCCTCATTATGCCCTATGTCTTCTTTAGAGTCCTCGTCCACGTTCTCGTCTCGTTCGGGCTTAAATTGGTACTGTCTAACCTCAGAGAGCAGAATTTTCTTAACATTCATTACGTTCGCCATCTTCTAGGAGTTCACCTTCCTCACACGACGAAAATGAGCATGACAAATTTGCCGTAAATTCGCTTGAATCATCACTAAATTCAGCCATCATCACCACATACGCTAAACTTGAGGGACTTCCCGACAGTACGTCACTTCCGGAAATCCTATTATCACCGGAAGCATACAAATATTTCCAGAGCGTTTTCCGTAAAACATCGATAAATGCACACATTATCTTCATTTTCTTCTCTGTGAGTTAAAATATATATTTATAATGCACATTTCTGAGTTATTTAGCGAAAAATGGACATTCTGATATATAGTGTGTATTACACCCTAGTAGACCTTTAAGGTCCTAAAATGAAGCGAATTTTATCGGCAAGTGAGATAGTAGAAACTGGAAAGAAGCCGCTGACTGGAAAAACCAATTGCCAGACTACAAGCATTTGAGAATAGTAAATGTTTCTTTGCACATTCTTGTCGTGATAAACGTGCTCCAGAAACACGTGTATGTTATGTTAATGGACAAAACACCGGAATCTTGAAGGGAAATGGCAGAATCCTGGGGATGAAGGCAATTAACCTGTTACTGGGGGAGCCGCCTGCAAGGCTCATCCTCCTGGCTTCCAGCAACGCTAGTCGTGTTGTTGGGATATAACCCACTACTGTAACAGATTCTAGGGGAACATTTATGGCTCTGTTAAGCAAACCGGTTGTATTATCTTTAAAAACATAACTACTTTTCACTAGTGAGTGAGGAGAGTAATGCCCAGAGAATAACGGGTAAAATTACGGCGCTGTTGGACCAAATGTGAATATAAACTTAACTTTAAAATAGTTTTTAACTATTGATATTGCAGTCATTGTAAGAAACAAAACCTATTTAAAACCAAACCGTCATAACTCTGTCAGAAAGTTGAATATTACATAACCTTTATTGAAAATTACCCTAACGTACTATCGTAATAATTGGACGAAGTTGAAACTGGAAATTTAAGACATTCTGTGTGTCTATTGAAGTTGCAATGAGAATGATAACACTCAGTTTTTTTCAAGTAATAAGTGAAATTGCCCAACCTTAGGCAAAGCTTTAGTATTAATTTTGTCGGTCAAGTCAAAGCTGTTGTCGCCTTCATGTTCTTGAACAGCTACAGACGCCAGACAAAACAGTTCTTCATTCCTACAAATTTCTTTTTGAAATGGACATAGCAACGGATGAAGTACTCGCATCGAGCCACACGTGCCCAAGTTCGATTTATGAAACGTCATTCGTTACGGATAGTGGCTGAACATCAAATGCTGATGGTTTTCCGTTTCCTTCTTTTTTAAATGACATTACATAATTCACTACATGTGCAGTCACAAATTCACTTGTCAAATAAATTAACAGGATTTATTTTTTAATCTTTCTGAATAAGATAAGAAAAATTCTTTATTTCAGACTGCAAAGTCCATACATCCAAATTAAATATAAATGTAAAATAAAAGTATTTTAAACACAAGTATCATAGATATAGTATGTACAGATATACAGACAAATTAATAGCAATAGACTGTGTCCAGCAATGTTAATCATGAAATACATTTAAAGAGTAATTTGTTCCATCTATTTATAATGCGAGAATTTAAACGAATGTCATACAGAGATGTCAAAATACTGTTATTACTATTAGATATTCTTGTCATAATTGAGAAAACACCGTTTCTCATTACTTCCTCAAAACTGAATACATTATAGCTTACAGACATGTTCGAGGCACAGTTCCATCTTGGAAGGCTTAATAGAAAACGAAGACTATTATTGTAACCAATAACTAGTTTTCTTTTCATTCACTAAAGTTTGTCATGGCCGTTAAAATGTACTTTGAGAGGATATGGTAATTTGAACGAAGTTGAATGAATAACCATGCATACCATTTTTTTTTTTTTTAGATTACATCCTTTATTATAGACGATATCGTTCTCAAATGCGCATTAATCACATATCTTTAACAATTACCTTAAACCTGCGACCGAAAGGCTTATCAACGACATATCATCAGCAAAACCAATTTTTTTTTTTTTTAAAGAAATGACACATTTGGTGTTAAATGTAACACCATGTGACACTGACCCAGTTTACGATTTAACTCTTCGATGTATTCTATGTATACATTAAATAACAAGCGGGAAGAACACCTCCCTGCCTCACTCCATTGGTTACATGGAAGGGACTGGATATTACACTTCTGCACATAGTACAACTGTTTTCCATACCAGTTAAATAAAATATGAACTATGTAGAGGGGTATTTAAACATCAAGCAACTTTTTTAAGAGTGTTTAAACAATTAAATAAAATCATTAAACTAATATCAAATCTATCTGAAAACTGAAAATGTTTCACATATAAAAAACTGATTCTGATAACACGTTCGATCTTAGATAATGTGATTAGTTCTATACGACTAGAAGGGGCCTTGAATGCTGAAAGAACACACTCCTTATTCGAATCGTTTTTAACTCTACTGAGTAAGGCTTAAAAATTTTTCTACATGTTGCATACGTTTTATTGGCCATGGTCCCATCAATGAAAATTGGTAGGCTATTGGAAACTGTCGTAATATTTCCTTTAACTTACTTCCAAAATTCACGTTGGTCTAAATTTTGTAATTTATTTTGCAAGCGTGTCTGTTCATTTTTTTGCGTCAATATTCTTCCTTGTCACATAATCTAAGAGCATAATTAAATAGAGCTCTAATTTGGCGCATTTGGTTACTGAGAGGTCCATGACGATGTTTACCGTTATCACGGCACATAAGGTAAGCATTTCGTGCAAAGTCGTGCAGTTCTTTGACACTGTCATTCAAGCCTGATCAAACTCGGTGCCCAAGTTTGGATTTATTTGCTAATTATTTACTAGAATTGAACAAAGTTTTTACTATATCAATGTATAATCCATTAATCTTTTTCATATGCACCTGATTACTACAGTCATGGTTATTACAGGCCACAACCAATAGGATCTCTATCTTGTTTAAAAAGAATTCAGATGTCTGAGCATAATTCAGTTTTTTTGTCGGCAGTAAGGTCTGAGCAGTTGTTGAATTTCAAATTTAAGAATTCTAGGAAGTAGATCAGTCTTGATAGTCATTAAAGTAGGACGATGGTCGGACCTTACTAGGGTGTGTATTATTCTCATATCACTTATAGCGGAATGAGCAGACTGTGCTGAGACACAATGATCCAACCAAGACACTGTATTGTGCACGTCACTGAGATAAGTAACTTTTTTTGTGGTCTTCTATAAATTTCAGGTCCGATATAATATAACCATATTAATTACAAAGCAGGTGAAGTTCATCTCTAAAGGGGGAAGATTTGAGAGTATTAGCATTCCAATCTCCTAGTACATAATCATTTGAAGTATTAGCATTCCAATCTCCTAGTACATACTCATTTGGAGTATTAGCTTTCCAATCTCCTAGTACATAATCATTTTGGAGTATTAGCATTCCAATCTCCTAGTACATAATTATTTGGAGTATTACCATTCCAATCTCCTAGTACATAATCAATTTGGAGTGTACAGAATCATTTGGACTATTAGCATTTCAGTCTCCTAATACATAATCATTTTGGAGTATTAGCATTCCAATCTCCTAGTACATTATCATTTGGAGTATTAGCATTCCCATCTCCTAGTACATAATCATTTGGAGTATTGGTATTCCAATCTCCTAGTACATAATCATTTGGAGTATTAGTATTCCCATCTCCTAGTACATAATGATTTGGAGTATTAGCATTCCAGTCTCCTAGTACAAAATCATTTGGAGTATTAGCATTCCAGTCTCCTAGTACATGATCATTTTGGAGTATTATCATTCCAGTCTCCTAGTACATGATCATTTTGGAGTATTAGCATTCCAGTTTCCCATGTACATGATCATTTTGGAGTATTAGCATTCCACTTTCCTGATACATAATCATTTGGAGTATTAGCATTCCAGTCTCCTAGTACATAATCATTTGGAGTATCAGCATTCCAGTCTCCTAGTACATAATCATTTGGAGTATCAGCATTCCAGTCTCCTAGTACATAATCATTTGGAGTATTAGCATTCCAGTCTCCTAGTACATAATCATTTGGAGTATTAGTATTCCAATCTCCTAGTACATAATCATTTGGAGTATTAGCATTCCAGTCTCCTAGTACATAATCATTTGGAGTATTAGCATTCCAGTCTCCTAATACATAATCATTTGGAGCATTAGCATCCAGTCTCCTAGTACATAATCATTTGGAGTATTAGTATTCCAATCTCTTAGTACATAATCATTTTGGAGTATTAGTATTCCAGTCTCCTAGAAGTATTATTATTCCAATCTCCTGGTACATAATCATTGTGGAGTATTAGCATTCCAATCTCCTAGGAGTATTAGTATTCCTATCTCCTAGTACATAATCATTTTGGAGTATTAGCATTCCAATCTCCTAGGAGTATTAGTATTCCAATCTCCTAGGAGTATTAGCATTCCAATCTCCTAGTACATAATCATTTTGGAATATTAGTATTCCAATCTCCTAGTAGTATTAGTATTCCAATCTCCTAGGAGTATTAGCATTCCAATCTCCTAGTACATACTCATTTGGAGTATTAGCATTCCAATCTCCTAATACATAATCATTTGGAGTATTAGCATTCCAGTCTCCTAGTACATAATCATTTGGAGTATTAGCATTGCAGTCTCCTAGTACATGATCATTTGGAGTATTAGCATTGCAGTCTCCTAGTACATACTCATTTGGAGTATTAGCATTCCAATCTCCTAGTACATAATCATTTGGAGTATTAGCATTCCAATCTCTTAGTACATAATCATTTTGGAGTATTAGTATTCCAGTCTCCTAGGAGTATTAGTATTCCAATCTCCTAATACATAATCATTTTGGAATATTAGTATTCTAATCTCCTAGGAGTATTAGTATTCCAATCTTCTAGGAGTATTAGCATTCCAATCTCCTAGTACATAATCATTTTGGAGTATTAGCATTCCAATCTCCTAGTACATAATCATTTTGGAGTATTAATATTCCAATCTCCTAGTACATAATCATTTGGAGTATTAGCATTCCAGTCTACTAGTACATAATAATTTGGAGTATTAGCATTCCAGTCTCCTAGTACATAATCATTTGGAGTATTAGCATTCCAGTCTCCTAGTACCTAATAATTTGGAGTATTAGCATTCCAGTCTCCTAGTAAATAATCATTTTGGAGTATTAGTATTCCAATCTCCTAGTACATAATCATTTGGAGTATTAGCATTCCAGTCTCCTAGTACATAATCTTTGGGTTATTAGCATTGCAGTCTCCTAGTACATACTCATTTGGAGTATTAGCATTCCAGTGTCCTAATACATAATCATTTGGAGTATTAGCATTCCAGTCTCCTAGTTCATGATCATTTTGGAGTATTATCATTCCAGTCTCCTAGTACATGATCATTTTTGGAGTATTAGCATTCCAGTCTCCTGATACATAATCATTTGGAGTATTAGCATTGCCGTCTCCTAGTACATGATCATTTGGAGTATTAGCATTGCAGTCTCCTAGTACATAATCATTTGGAGTATTAGCATTGCAGTCTCCTAGTACATAATCATTTGGAGTATTAGCATTCCAGTCTCCTAGTACATAATCATTTTGGAGTATTAATATTCCAATCTCCTAGTACATAATCATTTGGAGTATTAGTATTCCAATCTCTTAGTACATAATCATTTTGGAGTATTAGTATTCCAATCTCCTAGGAGTATTAGTATTCCAATCTCCTAGTACATAATCGTTTGGAGTATTGGTATTTTCTACAATAAAGTTAATGTTGCCTGAATGAATACATGGCTATAAAAGAAATACATGGGGTACCTTACTCCTATAAATTACGACTAACCCATGTATTAAATTTAACAAGATACAAAATACAATCCGTATTACATTTAGGCCACCTTGTGACATGTAAGATACAATCCTTGTTTCACGCTGGAAATCTTGTGAGATACAAGATACAATCAATGTTTATTACACTCCGGACATCTTTTGGCATACAATATACAATGTTTATTACACTCAGGACACCTTGTGGCATATGACAAATATGGTGGAGTATATAATTAATAAGGATGCATGAAGCAAAGTAAATGAATGTTATTAATTGTTGTCATCCTTTACATAACGTAAGCAATATAAACACAACTATGTTAGGACACAAAGTGTATCAAGTGACTATAATACCCAAACGTAAAACATACAAAGTGTATTTTGCTTTATAACTCGAAATTCATACTAATTAAATTTATATTAAACATATATCACTTAATACATGTGTTAGGACCAATGAATGAAAAGGCTGAGCTGTGCTATCGAATTGAATGATAATTCTAATACATTTACATAGATAAATTACTTTATTTTTCTGGAAATTAAACAAAGCCTAAAATTAAAATATGTAGTCTACTAAAAGCATTGTGCACTTAACTTAATTATCTTTGAAGCAGCTGCAGTAAATAAATGATTAGTGAAACTCATCATCCTGGTCATTTGAATTATATATAATCTTTTCTCTTTAGCGGTATCTCTCCATCTTCCTATCTTAACAGCAAACGATGATTTGAAGTTCTAAATTAAGAATAAACGATTTGAAGTTCTAAACTGAGAGCAATTGGTGATTTGAAGTTCTAAATGGAAAGCAATTGAAGTTCTAAATTAAGAGCAATTGATGATTTGAAGTTCTAAATTAAGAGCAATTGATGATTTGAAGTTCCAAATTGACAGCAGTTGATGATTTTAAGTTCTAAATTGACAGCAATGGATGCTTTGAAGTTCTAAATTGACAGCAATTGATGATTTTAAGTTCTAAATTGACAGCAATTGATAATTTGAAGTTCTAAATTGAGAGCAATTGATGATTTGAAGTTCTAAATGGAAAGCAATTGAAGTTCTAAATTAAGAGCAATTGATGATTTGAAGTTCTAAATTAAGAGCAGTTGATGATTTGAAGTTCTAAATTGAGAGCAATTGATGATTTTAAGTTCTAAATTGACAGCAGTTGATGATTTGAAGCTCTAAATTGAGAGCAATTGATGATTTGAAGCTCTAAAGTAAGAGTGATGATTTGAAGTTCTAAATTGAGAGCAATTGACGATTTGAAGCTCTAAATTAAGAGTAAATGATTTGTGGGTTATTAGGTGGACAAAGTAAATAATCCTCAAAATTAAAGTTTGTTTTAAAATGTCTCTAAGAATTTTTATCTGTTTCAAGCTTTCAAATGTCTATAGGCAAAACCCTTACTCTAAGAATTTTTATCTCTGTTTCAAGCGTTCAAATGTCTATGGACAAGACCCTTACTCTAAATTTTTTTATCTGTTTCAATTTTTCAAATGTGTATAGGCGATTCCATTTACTCTAACAATTTTGATCTCTACTGCAAACTTTAAGATACATGTCGGAACGTTTGATTTTCATTCATTCATTCATTCATTCATTCATTCATTCATTCATTCACCAAATATAGATTTTGAGTAATTTAACAAAAGATATATATTGCTGTTCTTTCTCATACCATCTATTATATATTACTTTTACATACATGCTATTTGCTTTTGATTTCTCTCAATCTACAACAGTGGTTCCCAAACTTTTTCGGGCCACCGCCCCCTTGGTTATCCTCAGTGCCCCCTACCTTACCCCATAAAAAGCATTATACAGAATTAGTGCCCCCTCAATAATCCCACCGCCCCCCCCCCCCGGGGGCAGTACCGCCCACTTTGTGAACCACTGATCTACACCAAACTTTAGCAATATTTCTTTGTGCCATATGTCTAATTGGCATAATATTAATCCTTCTATTTTACATAGTGAATGGCCCCTGGGGACAATGCGGGAAATCCTATGTCAAAGTGGTCCATAGGGTTAACAGGGGAATGGGTTTTTAGGGTCACTTTTGACCTTGTAAACCCTTCTTCCCCATAAACCCAAACTCTTCGGTCCCTAAAAACCTCTTTGCCGGCTAAACCCTTTTGCCCCATAAGCCCTAGGATTTCCCGTACTGCCCGCATGAGCCACTGATTATATAAAATAGAAGGATTAGTGTTATTCCTATGGTAGCCCCCATTTCCCACATATTACTAATTTCTTCTTACTTTCTAATATCCATCGCAAGCAACCTCTACTCAGAAAAGAACTGTCACAAAAGGAGGTATCAACCGGGGAGAAAAAGAACGAACCCGTGAGGCTTATGGTAACACCCAAAACAATAGAGACCCAAAGGTTGTCAACTCTCCGACCGATACAGTTGAATAGGTAACACGATGTAAAACCCACCTGACATTCTTTCAGTAGAGACACAATATCGAAGTAATCCGTTTGCCTATTATTAATGATGGAATTAAAATGTGTTCCTATGCAACTAATGAAAGTTGTTAGCATGTAATTCTTACATTTCTGTGCACATACATGTATTCTGTCAGACCTAATTTTTAGCTCCGGAATTTTGTTACTTTTCTGGTAAACTTAATTGGATTTTTGGACCTAACTGATTCTGTATATGTTGATTGTGAACACTTTTACATATGGGAGGGCCAAAACAGAAAAATGAAGAAGGAAAGAGGAAAAAGGGTGAGAATTTGACACAAGATTCGAAATCGCACCGTACAGGCAAGATAATGCAAACTGGAAAAATATTTCCGACCAAACATCTGCACTTATATGTATGTGTCCGTGTTCAAGCACAAGCACATTATTCTCTACCTCCAGCCCGATATTATATTTATGTGTCCATGGCTCCTTTGGAGAAAATCCTAACATTACAAGTATGTCAGCTTGTTCATACCGCTTGGTATTCTTATCCAACGTCACGTGCAATTTGTCTTAGTTGAATCACCGTGCTTTATATATACAGAAATCATTGTCTAACTGAGACACTTTTGAAGTATAGTTTTTACTTTAGTAGGGTCAGAAACTGCAATCGCTTCAATCCTGGCTATTGTTTTATTGACTTCTGCATCGTTTTCAACAGCGTTGACGTTGACGTCATCAGGTGTTCTACAAGGATAGGTTCGGCAAGTCTTTGCCCGAGCGCGCAATAATACTAGCCAACAGATCCGCATGGTCGGCAAAGTTGAGTAAATTAAGAATAATATTATTTTCCTCGAGTGCGAGTCAAACCGGCAAAATCCTGATCAACAGTTTAACACGGTAACTGACTAAGACATTTAGCAAATAAATGAAAGAACTTAAACGTCAAGTTAAAAGGCTATTGATAAAACATGCGCGGGTACCCTCCGTGTAATGATCTAATATGAAAGCTACGGCATTTACAATTCCATGGCTTATTATATACATATCTAAACATGTTCCAATGTCATGGTAAGCATATATAGCTTGGAATAATAATTTTAGGTCTCTCAAATATTGCTAGCACTTCCACCAGATAATAGTTTGAGTAGTTTTCACAATGACAAATATCAATTTGGCTGACTCTTGTATAAGGACAAGAAATGTATAATTTCGCTTTGAGATAATAAGTACGTCAAATTAAAACATTTATTAATTTTTCCCTTTGAGAATATAATAGCACTCGAAAAACAGAACTTAATGCATCCTTACACAAGAGCCAATCCCCGATACACTGAGAAATAATACAGAGAGCTAACATTAAGTTTATATGCAAATTTTGATCGGTTTGCGAACAAAGCTGCATTGGAAACTACGCATATATTCAAAGATAATGTATGTAATATATTTCCAATATTTGGATCTGCACTCATCTCCAAAGAGTAGCAAGTTGAACATTGATATAAATTAGCGGATGTACTCGCGTCTCACCCTTGCAGTACTTGTCACATCGACGGATGTGGACAGTGGATTAGCGGATGTACTCGCGCCTCACCCTTGCAGTACTTGCCACATCGACGGATGTGGAAGTGGACTTTGTGGACCGTGTATTGTGTAGTATGATAATAGCGATTTTGGTGATAACTGATCTGGGCTAAAGACTTCCACCCCACATGACTTTCCGCATCCAGGGGCGTTTGTTGGTAACTTTCACCACGCGTGGGCATGTGCGAGTGATGTGAAGATAAAGTCATGGGGGTGATGTAGAATGATTTTGCCTGCCAGTTGGAAAATCACTATTATAATACTCCTAGGGTATTTAAAATGTACTTTGCGGTGCGTTAATACTGTATGTATGTGTGTGTGCTTGCGTGCAGGCGTGCGTGCGTGCGTATGTATGTATGTATGTATGTATGTATGTATGTATGTATGTATGTCAGTCGTACGAATAAAACAACGAACAACTGCAGGCACTTAAATTCATATAAACATTTACATGTAGTCAAACCTGTCACATACAGCCGCCTCTGGAAAGTGAGAAAAATGTCCTTCTGGGACAGATGAATGCTTAACAAAGGTTCATTACTATAATCATTTGATGAAGTGGCCGTTTGAAACTAGTAATTGTTTAGTAGAAGTGAGGTTTGACTATAATTTTTTTTATATGTGTATGACTTTACACTGACTACACATTTGTTGATAGGTACATGACTGTATTTTAAAAGAATATTAATGTGAAAATACATGGTCTATATGTATGTGTGTATATTTTAGTAGCGTGTCTTGTGGAGAAAGGGTTACTAGAAACGGAAGAATAAGTTTAATAATTCTACCTTCTCTCTGATACTCTATGCGCCCCACCGCTATACAAAAGGCAGGCGCCTGCAAAGAAACCATCAGCGAGGAAACAACTGTTTCTACTGGAAATCTTCCAGATCAAACTCAATCCAAATGTATGCCAATAATGTATCCCTAGGTACACATCTATAACTTGAGTTTAACGCAGTAGACCCCTAATTAATTAGCGAGTTAGTGCTGGGGAAGTACAAAATCTCCTAGCATCTGTTCTGATGGGAAAAAACCGTGATGAAGATGCACACTTTAATACCATTGGGCGTACAAGTTAGGTACAACATTAAGACTTTACAAGATAATAATTTATACTATTTTTGCTACTTTTTGAGATGATCCTATCGTTTTCCAGAAACATTTTTCTTTTTTTCCGGTAACTTTCCAGCTATTATATTCTGGCAATTTCTTAAGTTTAGGAAAGGTTTGATTATCTCGGACCATTAATTGTAGCATCAGCACTTGCTCCAGTTTATTGACCGTTTGGGGAATGGTCAGCGATTAGCTTTCACCTTCAATGTCGACCGGCCTTCTTCACTTTTATGAAGATAAATCGTATATGTGTGTGCATGTGTGTGTTTGTGTGTGCGTGTGTGTATGTGTGTATGTGTGTGTGTGTGTGTGTGAGAGAGAGAGAGAGAGAGAGAGAGATATTTCTGCGCGGTACTTCAGTCTATCCACAGATGATGCGTTATTCTCTTGCGAGCAGCAATTATGTTGACAGGGATAAGTTTATTTTTCTCGGAGAAAAAGAATGTCTTGATGATATGAATGAAGACGAAAAGTTATTGAACCTGATCGAAAGCATCGTACATTTAAAATCTGAACCTGGTCGGAGGCCACATATATTTCAAATCTGAACCTGGTCGAAAGCCATGTACATTTAAAATGTGAAAACGGTACAAGTCAATGTCACCAGCGTCTGACTTCCACATACCTTTGTCAGCTATTGGCTTTCTTACTTTAAAAACACTAACGATTAATGTGCCACTGCTTATATAACAAAAAACCCCAATATTCTGATAAAATTAAAAATGAAACTTAATTTCATTCCTGCAATCTGACGGAGAAGCTTTTGGAATCGAATAGTGACGATTAGTTTTAACTTTTTTTTTTCTCGTTATGAAATACAGACACTGGGAGGAATTAGAGTATAATTGTTAGATTTGGTTTTTGATGGCGTAAGGCGATTACGCTTTGTGCTTCTGAAGTACTAGGTTTGATTTAATATATCAAGAATGATTAGCAAAGCACAATAACCCAGATTTTCTCAGATTCAAAGTTAGGTTTTAATTCCATTCAAATATTTGCAAATGGACAAACGAGCGTCTTTTAATGTAATCAAAATAGTCTATATACACGTCATACTCAGTAAAAAAGATAAAAATAAAAAAGATACTTTAGTGGGGAAAAAGATAGTGTAAGTAGAAAACTTATTCCGGTCTGACAGGCACCAATCAGTCTGGTTGTATAAAACATAGGAATCAATCACGATTTCCTAAATTTAAACGCTTTCTAACTACGGGAGATTCAAATGAGAGATTTACTTTGAACCCGAAGACAGACATGTGGGTTTATCCTCTCTTCATGTTCCGGCAAAGAACGAACGCAAAGAACTATGTTTGGTTTTAAGTCCTATATAATCAAGACTAGGTCCAAATTTTAAAAACAGAACTTAAATCTGGACGTAAATTTAAGTTTAGAATCCACCTCTGTTCGGATGAGACTGACGTCTGGATTAAAATGAATAAAATTAAAAATGTCCTAAGTCTAGACTTAATTTAAGACTAACATTGCTGTAGCTGAGGGCAACTGTCTTATGTTTGGCTCAGCTTAATGCATATGTCGATGTTGTTAGAACCATGCTGGAATTTTACCAACATAAGTCTTATCCTTAGGTGTGGACTTAAGACAATTAGACTTTTTTAATTTTAACTCTGACATAAATTTCAGCCAATCAGATCATTGGAATCTGAATTGGAGTTTTATTCCAGACTTAAGTTTTGTAGGTGACTGTCAGCCTAAAGTTCACAAATGGACGAATTTCGACAAAGAGGTATTTTCTTAAAGAAAAATAATATTCCAGAGACACGTTAAAGTCAGGTTTGTTAAACGGAGTGACGTCACATAGAACGCTTAGTGTGATTATGTGTAATTTTTTATCCGGTTTTTTTCTCTACTCAGACCTATTAGATCATTGAAATTTGGATTCCATACAGCGAAAATGTTTAATTTAGTAAACCAAAAATATGAATTTTGTTTGAAATCTTAAGTAAGAATTAATTTAGTTGAAAATCTAACCTATTGAGAATAGTTGATAAATTTTGAAATCGTTTAAGTTCATTACAGTTCGAAATGTGAGAGGGCAAATTCACATTAAAAGTTCCTACCTGTCTCGGTTGGAACAGAAAATCACAAAAACGAGAATGAATGTGATTTGTAGACTAGCCGAAGTTCTGTTTAATTTTCTTACATAAAAATGCCGTTGACTGCTTGTTTAACTTTTAAATTATGCCATACCAATATATTTGGGCAATTTATTTTAATTGATTCAATAAAACAAAAGTGGATTACAAATTATATGTCATTAATACAAATGCATATTTACATTTAGGGATCCATCAAGGAATGACTTTTGACAACTTGGGCAGTTTTGTAAGGATTATTGGCATGTTGCCGAGTTACCAAAAAGGAGTTGTAAAGTTTGAAAATGCGAATATTGTAAAATATGAAAATTATAAAATATGAATATTGCAAAATGTGAATCTTGTAAAATGTGAATATTATAAAATTTGAATATTGTAAAATGGGAATATTGCAAAATGTGAATCTTGTACAATGTGATTATTTTAAAATTGGAATATTGTAAAATGGGAATATTGTAAAATGAGAATATTTTTAAATGTGAATATTGCAAAATGTGAGTACTGTAAGATGGGAATATTGTAAAATGGGAATATTGTAAGCAGAATAATATAAAATGTGAATATTACTAAATGTGGATATTGGATAAGCATGATATTGTAGAATGATAGTATTGTGAGCAGAATACTGCTGCAATGAATCGTACTTGGTGCAATATTGCATGGGAAAATCTGTGTAGATTTAGATCTGCTTAAAATAATGTTTGGTTTTTTTTTGTTTTTTTTTTTTTAAATTCCGTAAAGTATGGAAGTGTCAAACAATTCGTAGGGTAAGTTAAATCAAACTCATTTCTATCAAGTTGCACGTTTTTCAGCCTCTTGATATATTACAACAATTGAAGCACAGCTGTAATTTAATCTGAAAATAAATCAAAGTTTAATGGTAACAGTAATGGTACTGACGGAGAATTCTATTTTTGAACATATTCACAATATAGCATATTTGAACTAATAATATGTTAGAACAAATACGGTAAAATAGACTATCTGGTAACA
>JAECUM010048338.1:0-19499 GCA_016617855.1 Megalonaias nervosa
CTGTGTCTCAAATCTAGTCACATGAAATTATGCAATCAAGATGAAAGGATCGCACGATGATAAAGAGCAAGAAAGAAGAGGCCCACACGTGACATATCACCTCACACTCGAGCTAAAGTCTTGGCTCAAATCCATGCAAACGATTTTCACGACACTGTGAGTGATCCTAAATTAACACCTTCCACGTCTGCCCCCAGACTAAGAGAATCTACCTCTAACGAAAGTTGACCAGTAGCACCCAAACAATATTATTGCATTTGATAGACAGAAAACGCTCCTACCGTTAATTTAGAACCACGGAATACACTTACACGAAGTACCGATCGAGAAATCAGAAGGTTTCATTACCGATTTGTGGGATTCCTTGTTAACCACACAGAAACAACAATGCCGAGCCAATGAAGACGATCGTTTGAGACTTTTTATTTATCACGACAGTTTGAAGTTACACATCTGGATCGAGTTTAGCAGCCCAGCAGAAGTGACACCTTCCAAATTTATCGATAAGATTCAACATGTACAGCAATCCATTGACGAATTTCACATCACCGACGACAAAGCTACACGTTACATGACCCACGTATCCCCACCGAAAGGGGGCTGGCGCAGAAAAGAGTTATTTGTATACAAACTTTACAGTACCAAGCGCAGCAACGTCCAAAGCAACAACGAGCAAAACGAGATATGTTTAACCAGATCCATCTTGGTGGCAAGGACGTATGCCGACAAGATCGATACGACAGAATGGAAGATAGACTGGGAGTGTATTCGAAAATTGGATCGAGCTAAACAACAAAGAGAAGCAGAACTCCTGTTACAGCAAGCAATCCTATCCAAAGACACGGCCTGTGGCATCCATGAAATACAAACACTGTAAGACGTCTTGGCTACATGCTACACGTTGAAATTGTACCCTAAAGAGGTGCGCGGAGCACTGGCGACGATTTCCCAGACGGAAAATACATTCACGTATCTCATTACGAAGACCATTTCGATGGCATTACCAGTATGACCCGATACCTCGGATACGTTTATTATTATGTGACCTTGGATTTGCCAATCGGGAGCATCACATTTATTGTGGAGGGAAATGTATGGGTTGTTTGGCCTCTAAACCCTGTCCTCACGAAGACCAAGAACGAATCTATTGCTCGGCTTGTCAGAGAGTGTTTGTCAGCCCGTCTTGTTACCAACATATTATGTCATAAGGTTCATGGCAGAAACGTGTTTTCCAACTCCTGAGAATGTGCTCTACGTGAAGACAACTCATACTCACTAAAAATACCAAGGTACACGTTCGTCTTTTTTGCCACCAAATCGTGGACTTGGAACATGAATGCTACATTCAAAAATACAAACGAAACAAGAGGATGAAAAGAGAAAAGGGAATTTCATTTTTTTTTTATTTCGAATGCATGCAAGAGACAGGCATTTACATTCCTAATGTCTGCGCGGTTTATCGAGCGTGCGAGAAGTACATCTAAGAACCTATATCTCTTCATTGTCCCCACTGTAGCAAAATTCCTGCAGGACGTGTAAAGATCTTTTCGAGCACCTACCATGCTTCCCGATTTCGCCAGATGGATTTTAGACCCTATCGACCATACGTGAAGATAAGAAGACATTAAACCTGACGGAGACTGCCATCGTTTTACCACAAGGATGGATCACAATTTCTCGGGATACGATAGAAAATTTCTTCTGAAATACTATTTAAAGCAAGACACCGAATATCCCCAAATCACCATGAACGGAAGCAAAATCATCTACATGAAAGTGGGATATATACAGTTTAAAGATTCCATGAGTTATTTGGCCATGCCTTTGGATAGAATGCCTAAAACATTTGGAATGACGGAACTGGCTAATGGATACTTGTCTCATTTTTTCAATACCGAAGCCAAGCAACACACCGTCCTACCACATTTCCCTGAAGCCCAATATTACCACACGACAACATGTGCACCGAACAACGATAAGCCTTCTATGCTTGGACGCCCTCTCACTCTTCGGACCCATTCGACTTTCGGGAAAATATATTAAAGCATTGTCGTTGCGACGTAGACATTTGAGACGTTGCCATGGTAAATTTCGAGAACTGTTTATGGAGTACGTGCGGATCGATCCTTCAAAGTAAGTCTGCACCATCGAAAAAGCGTGATCCTTAGTGTAGCCGAACCGATGCCTGCTATAGACGATCCGAGCCGTCATACGCACGCATGTACGGAGTTTATCAAACGTCCATTCTCGACCAACGCTGTGCGCTGGTTACAATACTTGTGCGAAAAGGAGGACAAATGGATTCAACATGCCGGAGGAGGTGAAAAAAGCATTGCAAAATATTCGGTGGATGGCTGGGACTTAGAAGTCCCCGAGATCGTCTGCGACTTTAATGGATGCTTATATTATGGATGTCAAGCCGTTATTCTAAAAGTGACATCAAAAACAAATTCTTACAGTGCACAATGGAAGAATTGTACGAGAATACTTACCAACGACGCCTAAAGTCAGAAGAACAAGGATACCAAAGTGGTTGAAATGTGGGAGCACGAGAACGAGCGAAATTTGAAAACAAATCCCGAGTTTTCGCGTGTCGTGGAAAGTTGCAACCTGGTGGACACCATAGACCCACGCAACTACTACGACCACCATAGAAAGTGATGTTGTGGGTGAAACTTCCTACTGGTGCGAAAGGGTTCCAGCCTATTATCGTGCACCTTGCATCTTGACTGTTCTTCATAGTGAACGTGATACTGTGCGTCTGTCTCCCTATGGATTTTGTTCATGCCTGTGTAAACAACTCGGAATGTCAGCACCATCTCAACGACATGCACCTGTCAAAGAAGAATACACGTTGTCTGTGTCTTTGCTGGTCACTGTGACTTTAAAAGTTGATTCCAAACGTTCAAGGGAAAGTGGCCTAATATCTGGGACGACCTACACCCGAAGAATAAGCCAGGGCTGGATTTATTTACATGGGAGAAGGAGATAAAGTCAAGTGTTTCAGTTGCGGAGGTCACCTCACAAGTATTTGCAGAAAGATTCGGCTGACCTGAGACATTATCGATGGTCTCCGCATTGTCACTGCCTTTCTTTAGTGGGACCTCAGTAATAATTTCATGAATACTCTACAAGAGAACATTCGTAACTTGCCTCTGGAGTTGAAAGAACGCATTTACAAAGAGTTCCTAAGATACAAGAGAAACGCAAAAAACAATTGTATCCTTTATATCACCAAAATTTGAACCACTGGTACCTAAATGCTATCAGAGGACTGATTCTTTCAAAAGTGTGCAAATGGTTAAACATCGATCAGCTTCAGAAAGCTTTGGATTGTACGACTTCTACTTACAATTTGACAATACTACCCAGAATTCCAAAGGAAGACTTAGAGGATTACAACAAACGTTTACAAAAGCTAGTACTGTTTCAAGAGGATACTTTTGTGAAACGATTGGCGTGTGAGTTAGTGACTCAAACATTTTGGTCGGACACGTTAGTTAAAGAGGTCCTGTGCAAAAGGTACATCTATTATCTCCAAAAGAACGATCGACATTAATATGAAAGACTAGTTTAGAGGAGCACATTCAAAATCTACCTCTGGAGCTGAGAGAACGCATTTACAAAGAGTTTGTCAAATACAAATGAAAAGCAAACGCAAACTCATTCATCCATTTCTTTTTAAATATATTTTCCAAAGTATACGAAGATTGATTCTTGGAGGATACTTTATCAGTCACAAATAGAAACGATGGTATTGGATACGACCCTGCGAGAAGAGTAGAAGACTGATTCTTGGATGACACTATTTCTATCACCAATACAAACGAGAGTATAAAAGCTTACCACCCTGCCACGACTTTTGTCAGTAGCGTTACAACAGATAACGTGATAGGAAGTCAGTGACAGTATTCAGATCTTGAACTGTTTCCTTTGAATTTTGGACGCCATGTGGTGTGCTTCTTAGCTACCACATGTCTGGCATTCTGTTTGTCAGCAGATTCATTGTGGTCTATTTACGAAAAGTTCCTGTAAAAGCATATTTACCTATATTACATTATATTTAAGAACTGTTCCTGCAAAGACATCATGACCTTTATAACTTTATATTTATGAAGAGTATCTGCAAAAACATCATGGCTGCTCCTTTAAATGTGCACGACAGACTCGTTCTGTTAAAAGCGTTGCGCTTTCATATGGATTAGTTAAGCTTCATAAACATTGAATGCTTAGGAAGATGTGAGTGTAGCTTGTGACCTACACCCCAACTGGAGAGATGTACGTGGCTGGAAAAGTGTTGGCTTCAACGCTTGGACGAAAGAGACTATGCCAAAGATTTATGTTAATGACTTAAAACGCCAAATGAACAATGTGACAGTCAAATCTGTGTTAGTTGTAGTTATAGAAGATCCACCACAGAGGAAAACCAAATTCAGGACAGCAGTACCGTTGTCGACATGACGCGAAATTAAAGCAATTCTGGGAGGAAAGATTAGATTTTGTCAGTAGTGTAAAGACACGAAGAACATTACATAAATACTAGGGTACAATTGAATCGACAAAGGATCAATGTGCAGCACAAAAAAGTCACTGTAGTTTTGCATCTTAGCGATGTACTTAACCAAATGGCTCTTGTGTGCTTTTGTATTTCATGTCAAGTTGTGACTTTTGAACACTTTATAAACATGCATGACAAGTACAAAATATCTTGTCTTATCCATGTTACTTTCAATATTCTGAACACCTTCACACTGGCTACTTCTTCATCCTCCACCTCTTCCTTTGCTCTCAGAGTCATCGACGAAAAGTTAGACCTTTCAAGTTGTGAGACACTGTATCTTCACATCCCTTTAACATGTTGATTGCTGGACTGAGTGCTTCAGGCACAACCGAATTTGTCAAACGTTTGATCGAGAACGAAGCCCATTTGATCGATCGTTCACCTCAACGCATCGTTTGGTGCTACAAAGAGTAGCATTTAGCTTACAGCTTCCTTCAAGAAAGTCAGGGAGATTCCATCGTCTTTATGGAAGGCATTCCTCACAACGGGATCGTGTCTGACACTAGTCAAATACATCTAGTCATCTTTGACGGCATGTTAGGAGAAGACGAAGAAGAAATTAAACTTTAGTTTACACTCAAAGGCATCATCCTAATGCCAGTATAATTTACACTTTACCTAAACTTTGTTTCAAAATCCTAAAACTCATTGTACCATCAGTCTCAATGGTTTTGTTTAAAAGTCCCAGAGATAAATCTCAAGTGCAAGTATAAGCCAAACAGTTAGGAACTCCTTGGCTGACTTATGCATACGACGATGCTAATAAAACACCACATGCCTATTTATTCCTCGATTTAAAACCCATCCCACCCCATTATTTCCGATTTCGTATCCATCTGTTTCAAGATTGGTGCCAAGGCGGAGGGACAGTCGTTTATATGTCCCCGTCGGCTTAAAAAAAACAATAAAATATCTCACAAATCGTCGGCTTGACTTTCTTTCAATATCATCTTCTAGCGAAATTGACTTGTGCCATGCGCGGCATCAGTCGAGAAAGCAATCAACAAGTGCGTGCCCATGTGTTAGAAGCCAGTCTCAAAGTTGTTTTATTATGTTTTACGGTGACAGCACGTCAGTTACTTCAAGGCATCATTCACATCCCTCATCAAACCTAACTCTTTATTTACAAACACAAAGTGACATTGTCGCAACTCGCAGATCCAAGAATCGATATACAAGCCAAAAAGCAAATCATTATCATTTTGAAACTTGGAGGTAGTGGCTCTCTAGGAGATGTCATTATTCGTTCCATCTTAAATGGAATCCTAATGCCCGAGCAGCCACCCCCCAAGAAAAAAGCCTCTCCCCAAGACGAAGAAATTCAGAAAAAAGTCCCAAGGAAAAATGTCCCAAGAAAACAGCTTCTGCCCGCAAGAGATGTAGTGCTGCCTGGAAATAACCACACTCCCCTAAACCACGACCCTCTGTGAACGTGTCTCAAATAGCTTCGCCGATGCTCGTGATGAAGCCCAAACATTGGCACGTGTTGTCGGTGCTTTCGAAACCCCATCAACCCATGCTAACACAGCTCATTGAAACAGCCCCTAAAGAAATCATCAATACCGTCTATGAATGCTGTTTGAAAGTCTTGAAAAGAATGGTACCCTTGTCCAAGCATCAGAAAGGATACATAGGAATAGATCGAAAAGTTCTTCGCCAAAGGGTCCAAAAGAAAATACCCATCTTCAAAAGAAAAGATGTTGGTGCGGCGCTGAGGAATTCTATCCATGCTGTTAGGACCCTGATTAAAGGAGTGGTTGCTCATTTGTTTTGAAGGATGTTTTGGTCAAATTTTAGGAAACACCTTAACATAAAAAGGAAGAAGAAGACATAAAGGACCCTTTCCTGGAGAGGCTTCATACCTGTACCTTGGAATCTCGAGAAAGGATAAAAGCTGATTTTAGTGCCCTACAAACCGTGGATGGAATTCCGTCCGTGGTGAGAACAACCGACCCCTCTTTCACCTCCTAATCCTAACCTGATATAGATGTCAAAGTTACAACACGAATTGCAATCGTCGGTGGATCGCACCGATTTGTGCGAAACGTAAAAATCGCAACGGTACGGCCAAATTTTGCAACGTCTTCACCTCTAGACAAAACGCCTAAACCGACTCTGAAAGATTTCAAGACTCTGTTGAAAACCAACCGCCCCCAGCGACAAAAGACGGACACAGTCATGGTGATGACGGAAAAAGGAAAAGAAAAGGTTTTCAAACTCCACCACAAAAAGTACGCAAGTTAACGACGCCGTCTACTTCAAGAATTGGTTGGCTCAAAAAGATGATGGCAACCTTCTACAGACGAACAGAAAAAGAAAGACGTGAAGACAGAAGTCAAACAATAACTAATTACCCTTGTTTAAACATCCTCCTCGACACTTATTGCCTGTTGGACACGTAAAGCATTTCGATCCAAAAACACCACACAAAGAAAAGAACATTAGTAGTTGGTTAGCTTATTGAGGAGTCATCATGGAGAAACTTTTAGCCAGCATTTAGTAAGATCCTTCCATTCCTGCGGGTTACGGAGGAGTTCAAATATTGTTTCGTGCTGCCAAAACCCAAATGAAAAGTTCATCGTAGGTGCAACGATGGTTGCAAGAACAAGCGACATAGACGTTTCACAAACCCGTTTAAGTCGAACCAAAGTGGAGGGCATCGATCATCAATGGCAAGCCGATTTAGTGATTACTCTTATTTGGCCACGTACAATCGCGGATAAAAATATTTGTTTAGTGCAATCGAGGACTTTTCCAAATTTGCCTGTCTAGCACCTTTGACTTTCAAAACGAACTCCGAGTTAGTGCGAGCCTTAACACTGGTGTTGAAACAAAGCGGTCATCATCCTCTCCGATGGCAAACAGAGGAAGGCACCGAATTTCTGAACAAAACTTTCCAAAAGGAATTGAAGATAAGAGACATTCATTTTTCACCATCGATAATCCCGAAAACAAAGTCATCATTGTGGAACGTTTGCAACGCACGTTAAAAGAACGCATGTAAAAATATTTTACGCATCAACACACCCTCAAGTACATCGACGTCTTACGGTGTTTGGTCAAAGCTTACAACCAATCTTACCGTCAAATTATCGAATGCTCCCTAGAATAGGTGACATCTGACAACGAAGTGACCGTGTTGGAGCACTTCTTTGGAACGTCCCTTACTGTCCCCAAGAAAATGGGACTATTAACGACCGGAGATTGTAGGCCCGTTTCACTAAAGTAATGTCTGTCGTAAGTTACGCGAACGACCTTGCTTAAGCAGAATCTACTCGTTTCACTAACTTTCCGTAAACTACGCATTAACGTAATACTCGCGTAACTTAAGGCAGGCACCTAGCTGGCGTATGTTTACCGAAAGGAAAACATGGCCACTTTTATCAGACTTCAGACTGAATCAATATAAAAATATCGGACGAAGTTTGCGACGCCAACGTGTGTTCCGGGATAGAACACAGGTCCTGAATACTTTGTATGATCGCCGTTTAACATCAAGATATCGCTTTTCAAGAGACATTTTTATGTCATCATACTTTCCTTTTTTCAGTTGGTACATTTTTTCAAGAATTTACAATATTCTTCTTTGTAAGAGCAATTTCTCCACTCCAATCTCCATTAAGCTGCTATGGTATGTACAAGTTGTCTAGGTATCTACACATGGGGCTAAATAATTTGATATTGATTGGTACAATAATACTGAAGTGAAATAATTTCAAAAGAAAACTAATAACAAGATATTAATTCAAAATTATATTAATCTAAATAAATCAAAGCACAAATATTATCTTTATATTTAACATTGGCATAATTAATCCTAATTACAATGCTTATAACTTGGATGCTGATATAAAAAGATGCACAATATTTTATTCAAACTATATATAGAATAAATTGTCTTTCATTTTGCTATTATTAATACATCGCTAACTGCATTACTTTTCCGCTGTTGTTAGTAACCTATTATATTTCTACGTCCTTTGTTAGTTGTTATGAATATCTTTCTACTTGTGTATATTTTGTCTGTAGTTTTGTCTGTAATTGTAGTGGTGTGGCTAGAATAAAGCTTCTGATAGTTTGTCATAATTTCGTCTCTTAGGCACTAAATTTTCCCCTACGACCATTTACTAGACTGTGAATTTACCTCCGCTATAGTGGTTGTCAGACATTATGGTTTTGTCGTCTGAAAAGCTGTCATTCATGTCGGACGTTTACATTACTAAGGACACCTTTCTTGTCTCCTATCCATAAAAAGTCACAGGATTAAACGTTGCGGAAGTCACTTTGGTAGAAATCATTCATCCCACGCAAGTCCTGAACGTCAGTGGAAATCATACCACTTTCTTCGTCGCAATCCTGAACGAATAAGTGCAAGAACACTTGGAAAAAAAAATGACCCTCTCGTGTACGAATCCAAAAGACCATCGTCATCCCATTCTCAATGTAGCATCTATACCATGAAAATTCCTGCAAGTTGTTATTTTAGAGCTCAGCATCTGGTCGAAACGATTGCCAGTATCTTCAACAAACAGTTTGGCAAAATCCTGGACAAAAGCGAACGAAGTGTACTAATCCAGTACCATAAAATAGCTACATATGATTTTTTTTAGGATGCCAAATTTGTCTCCTGCTGTGTTGGATATTTTTGGTTGAAACCTCAAAAGAGTCCGACTTTTAAATTTTCGTTACCTTGTGGAACTGAATGAAGGATTGAATTTGATCTGTGTACTTCAGTGTGAACATGGAGGGAAACACAGCCTCGCCGTTACTGAGAGTCTTTCCTTTCAAAGCGGACTCTGTCATGGCTGCTTACAAGGAGGATGGAAATGCATATCACCTTAACCGTGATAAAGTGTAAAAAAGATAGAAGTCAGTCGAGATGGTCAGACCTTGTGTACCGGACCCTTCGAACTTAACTTTGAGCATAGAAATTGCGCGAGATTTTACTTGCCCCTGTATGAAACCACTAGAGAGTTAAGCACCAACAACAACCACGGCATTACGTACGACCATTATGCATTAGCTAATGTTTGTGGGATTTTGATTTCACTCCTGACCAAGCAGCGACGAGGAACATTTCATCCTATAAAATCCGACCAACTTCGTGTAAAATGTCAGTTTGTAGAACCTGTTGTCAACACAGTGAACGTCATTTTGTATGCACATTTTGAAATTACTCTAGAAATTAACAGCTTAAGAGAAGTGATTATAGACTATTAGAAGCTATTGAAGAATCGTATCCCTCTTTGGAATGTGCAGATGTCTTTGAACCAGAACAAAAAGAAAACGAAAATACTACAGAAGAAAAAGACAAAGAGACCGTCATGATGTCGAGATGGCCAGAACAAAAATAACATTTAGTCTTCTGTTTTGCTAAGCACCTGGTTGAAAAATTACAATGTTGACCCAAAAATGTTCTTATTGATGTTAAAATGATTATCTCAATCAGATTCAACACGACAAATGCATGATGATGAGCCAAGAAAATAACTTAGAAGAATATCTGGATGGCGTTTGGGGTCTCATCTCGGAAGAAAAAGTGTCGCGTCAGTGGTACCAAGGCTTACGTGACTATTTCTCCCCTCCATTGACTTCTCTGGAGATCCAACTCATCGAAACTATCTTTCCACAGACTACTGAGACGGAACGTTGAGCTACTTACTTGTCAGACACAAATTCAAAGACTGAATTATTGGTTTATTATTACCTGTGAAAAGAAAACGTGGATATCTGGAAACCTCATTACCTTCTGACGCACAGTTCGTACATAGCTACTTGGAATCCTATCGTCTGTGCCATAGATGAACTGCCTAATCGCAAACCTAAAGCATTCAAGCCTATGTCATCAACACTGAGAACAGTCATCAACCAGGAACCCGTTGGGTGGCCGTCTCCTTTCCCAACAATCACAGTGTGAACTATTTCGATTCTTATGGATTCCCGCTTTTGGAAGACAACGTCATTGACTTTATGAGAATAAATACAAAGACGAATCCATTCAATAATGTGAGTTTACAAGAAACCGATACCATGGTGTGTGGACAATGTTGTGTGTGTTTCTTCATCAACGCAGTCTTGGATATCCCTTAGAACATTTAACGACTTATTTTGATAGAGAATATGCTCGAAACGATGATAATGCAGAAAGATGGTTTTGTAAACATTATAGGTATATTTTGTCTTTAGCTAGAAAACGTAGTGTGCATGGATGGCACAATAATCTAGATCTGTGGAACTCGAATTTGATTCCACAAAATTTTCAACTTTGTAAATTTGTTACTTTTTGTTGATTTTATGATTTGTAATTGAAAAGTTTCTTTTTGCTGATAAAAGTGTCCAAATTTTAAAAACTGGCACGTTGTTCTTTATTGACACTGTATTAATAGATGCACTTTCACCTCTTTCTATCCATATTGATTTTAAAGACTTTTGGCATTGGATGGTGGATGTTGAATATCTTGTAGAAAAGATTGAGTCATATTGGAGTTACCCAGCCACCTAGACTTCGTAACAAGACAAGTGTCAGCCTTAAAAAGAGCTAAGGGATTTATCAAATGGATCGTGGAGGAGAAATGGATGAAGATGAAAGAATTGATGAATTTTGGACATTATAAAGTGGCTAAATTGAAGGACGCTGTGGATTGGATGGCAGTGATTGAGTATTTGTTAAAGAGATAGAGGCCTGCATAGATTGGTGTTACCCACCCTAAGCAGTGTGAGAAGTGGGACAACTGCTTTAAAGATAGTCTAGAGTCTTGTGAGGAATGTGATAGAAGAGGAAGTTGTAAAATTCAAGGCTATCTGGGCCAAGGAAAGAAAAGTAAAAGAATAAAAAAGGAAAAGGAAGACTTTGAAAGGTTGAATAAACATGGGATCATGGTCCAGGAGAAGTTTAGAACTATGGGTCATCCTGACTGGATAAAAGGTAATATACTAGACAAACAGCGGAGATGATTGAAAAAATGGAGGATAGGGAGAAAGTAAATATAAGAAGAAGAACTCAATGGCCCGTTTTATGGTCACTCACTTGCCTCGAAAATATATAATATTCTACTCCTGCCAAAAAGCTTTTTGTCTTTGAGTTGTGTAAGTATTTGTTTGTTTGTTTGTGTATGTTTTGTTTGACCCCACAAAACCGTTTGTCCCTATAAACCTTTTTGTCCCTATAACCCTTTTGTGCCTTACACCCTTTTGTCCTAATAAACCCTATGATGTCACCACGTTAAATTCATATTGTCCCCCAAGTGTTTTCCTTTTCATTTTTTTAGGTGGTGTCCCATTGTCCCTCAAGTGACATATATAACTACTATATAACTAAATATATAGTTACAGTTATAGGATGACCAGGGTCAAGTTCCCAACGACGGGGGCACAACCTAGGGTCTGTGTTGGATATGTGTCTCATTTGGTTTTACCTTTCCCTTCAAACTTAGATATAGTTATAGTTTGTTTATCTCGACAGTTTATAAGTGATGATCACAAAGCAAGTCTAATTCCTCAGGGTCTGTACTGGAAAAATGTCTGATTTCCTGTCCTGTCCTTCAAACGGTATATTGTTAGAAGGTGTAGATCGCAACTGTTTCCAAGTTATCACTCAGGGGCAAGTCCACAAACTATGGGCCATGACCGAGATCTATTATGGATATGGCCTTATGTCAAGTTCTGTCTCATATCCTTCAGACCGATCTATGGTTGTTAACTGGTATCTCAGTAGTTTCCAAGCTATAGCCCAAAGGTAGCATACCCACGGGGACCATCAATGGGCAAGACCTGATAACGTAACCCAAAAGCCCAATTCGTATGTCACAGCCCTGGCACTGAAGATGACACAAAATAATGTTTGGATTGACAACTTCTTCAAATATTTAGATTTTTGTAAAAATATTAACCATCCATTTGAAACCACTGTGTACATCTATAGAATACCTCCAATCATATTCCAAAGTTTCAAGTCTTTGTCTTTAATGTTGTAGAAGATATACTACTGAAATACAGGAGGGGCAGACAAACAGACAGACAGGGAGGCAGTACGACATAATCCCCATCTTTCTAAAAGACGCATGAGGATAAAAGTCACTGTTATTTTTATTCAATTAAACATCATTATTCTCAGTGATAATTAGGAAACGATTTCAAACAATATCAAAACATTGCGAAGGGGCCCTGAGTGACCGAGTGGTCTAAAGCGTTCACCTTTCCGGATCACTGCCATCTCACCTCTGTCTGCATGGGTTCGAGTCTCATGCTCGGCTAACGTGGGTACGTGAGAAAGCCTTCCAGTAGCTTCTCGTGGGTCCGTGGTTCTTTCCGGGGTTTTCCAGGGTTCTTCCTCCACCATTAATACTGGCCGCCATGTATAGCTTATCTTGTGCTGAAAAATGGCGTTAAACCCTATAACAACAACAACAAAACATTGCGAAGAATGAGTAACTTCTCAAGTAAAGAAGATTACATAAAAAGGCTAACACACACAAACTGAACCAGGATAAGGATCAAAACATTATTTCTAGAACATTTTAAGTTCTCAATAATATAAGGTCTATCAATAAAATTATAAAAATGATAAAGACAAACATCACGTGGGCCTGGCTTTTTATGGGCCAATACCTTTGTCGTAGACTCAGACCCAAATAAAATGTTTACCTCGTTTGATAATGATCTGACTAAATATTTAATCCACAATCATAGAGAAAATATTAGTTCTGTATTATGTATTCTGTTGCTTACAAAATCAATGTTACTGGTCAGGTACAACATAAACTTGATTTTGGATAAGGTCAGGCACTAAATAAAATTATGCATAACATATAATCATGGAGAAAAAGCTAAGAAACAATATAAATTAAATATACATCACATTAGTAGTAGTAGTAGTAGTAGCAGTAGTAGTAGTAGTAGTAGTAGTATAAGCAGTAGTAGTAGTAGTAGTATTGTGTCTCTGGGCCTTACGAAATAAATAAATCCATATGGAACAAAGAAGAAGGTCTGTCTTTTATTCAAAATTGCAATGATCTATTATTTCAAAATATGTACATGATTGTAAATGATATAAACAATAACAAACGTAATGAATGCGTCGAAACAATACTGATACTTACCGCCAAAAGCAAAGCTTTAAGATATCTAAGACAGTTCGGATTAAAAGGCACAAGTGAATCACTTTAAGATTATAAATTTTATAGAAATATATTAAATCTCTTACAAGAAGCAAGCAAAAGCAATATAAATTAAAAGAGAAAATAGCCTTTTATCTGCATTATAATCTAAATATACACAAATTTTCTGACGCCTTCCAAAGATCCCAAGTACTGTTATGCAAAACAGTATCACGTCTGCATCTTGGTATAAATATTTTTCAGAATTATTTAATTTTTCCAGTTCTGTTGACCAGATACAGGAAACTGAAAGCATTCAACTAATTTATGAGACTTTAGATAGAACAATCACTGAAGAGGAGGTACGCCTAGCATTGAGTAAACTGAAACACGACAAAGCTGGGGGAATATATGCTTTATCCAGCGGCTTCTTTATATGTACGAGCAACATAATAGCACCAATATTAACAATATTATTTAGTAAACTATTCGATGTTGGATATTATCAAGAATATTGGTCGACGGAAAACCATCATACTAATCTTGAAGAAAGGGGATGCAAATCAACCCTCTAATTACAGAAGCATTAGTCTACTACCTGTACTGATCAAAGTGTTTAGATCGATTTTAAATAACAGAATAAATGGATGTGTGGAGAAAAAACGAAATACTGGGAAAAGAGCGAGCAGGATTTAGAGCCATGTATTTTACAGCAGATAATATATTTATATCATGTACATTAATTTGAAAATATTTTAGAAAACGTAGAGATAGATTCTAGGCAGTATTCATTGACTATGAAACCTTTGATAGGATAGAGAGACGTTTACTGAATCAAACAATTAGTTTGTGAAAATATTAGTGGAAATAATTTTAAGAATCATTAAGGCAATTTATAATGATGTAAAAGCATTTGTTAAGTTAAACAATCTTATTACCGATGTGTTTAATTGCCCTTTGGACTTACGCCAAGGTTGTGCTTATTGCATTTACTCTTTTCTTATGTTTGAATGATTTGAAACCCTTTTAAACTGAAGGAAACAGAGGAGTGTCTGTAGAAACCTTATAACTATTTTTACTTTTGTAAGCACACTATTTAATTGTCTTTGCTGACACTGCCCACCAGTTGCAAGATATGCTCAATAGGCTGCATTCATATTGCCTAAAGTGGCAATTAAAGTGAATATGGCAAAAACAAGAGTGGTTGTATATTGCAGAGGTGGCTTTCGCAGAAGTTACGACAAGTGGTATTATGGTCATACAGAGTTAAAAACTGAATCATATTATAAGTATTTAGGATGCATATTTTCTTCCTTAAGCTCTTGGTATATGTACCAGAAAACTATTTATGCAGGCGATGAAGGCTCTGCATATATTAAAGCAAAGTCTTTCAAAATTTGGCACATTACCCGTAACTGGATTGCTTCGTCTGTTTGACGCGAAGACAACTGCCATCCGTATTTATTGGGCTGAGGTTTGGGGGTTTTATGATGTCAGTGATATTAAAGTTCATTTGTCATTTTGTAAATATATTCTTGGTACATCTAAGTCTACTCCAAATGCATTCGCATATAACAAACTAGGAAGAATTAGTATGCAGCGTATAAGATGTTAACGTATTTTGAAATATTGGCTAAGAATTCTAAAAATGACGGAAGACAGATAACCTAAACAATGCTAGGATTTACACTTAAGATCGGGTGAAAATTGTGATTGCTGGGCTAACAATGTTAAAAGCTTCGATTTCCATTTTGACTTGGCAATGTTTGGTGTATTCGGGGCGTAAATGATGAAAATACATTTCTTAGATTGTTCAGCTAGAGATATAAAGATATTTTAGGCAAAAGCGGCCGGATGAGATTAAGTCGAAGTAAAGACTGCGTTTCTATAGGTCATTGGGAGTACGATTTACTTGTCAAAGATATCTAGAACTGTTGGGAGATAGCGATCTTTGGTATATAATCACTATGCTATGAGTGGGGAACTTGCTAATCAGAGGTAATACGGGGAAGATATGAATGTATTTGCTATGAGGAAAGATTGTGTCAGACTTCTAACTTTAACATAGAAAATGAATTCCATTTATTACTGCTTGCCCACTATGTGGAAAAACACGAAGAAAATATTTACCCACCTTTGTATATAAAAATTTCAACTTTAGAAAAATTAATGTCTTTGATACAAAATTATAATAGTAAAATTCTGATGATTAATTTAGCAATGTTTGCTATAAAAGCCTCAAAGATTAGAGAATCCGTTTCATCAACAACTCCTGCTACATAAGACTTTAGATCAATGTGACAAAACTTTCTCCATGCAAGTTTTATTGTTACCCTTAAATTCGTTTGTGTGATTACTGTGTAGAATATACTTGTATCTCACCCAATTCGATAAATGCAATAATGATTAGATTCATGTACATTACTTCCAATAGATACGATGTTCCTTTGTTACGGACTATAATATCTTTTTGTACCGCATGATGTATGGATATGAATCATGGGCTAACGGCCTGTATTATAAATAAAAATTATTATTATTATTATTATTATTATTATTATTATTATTATTATTATTATTATTATTTCCTCCAGTTTTATAACTGGAAAAATAGAAAGCTTTCAAAGTTTGTGGGGGTTTTTTGTATGAAACTGTCTGTAGGAAATTTCATGGTATTTGTGATAGCTAAATTTCTCGGATTAGTAGGTATTCAATGTATACAAATGTTAGCAAACAAAACAATTTGATATCTTCGCTTTAAATGATAATTTTAAGATAATGAATTATAATCTATATTATGGTACTGGACAGCAAGAAACATTTACTTACAATTACTTAATATAAAACATCATTTTCTTCCTTCCAAGAACACACATTTAAATGTATTTAGTAAACAGAAACTAAATCAATTCTTTGGAAAATCTGTAGGTACAGTACAGATCTGATTAGGGTAAAATATACATAGAATCCTTCACCATAAAAACAGTTAAACTTCTATCAGTGTAAGCTATGTTCACAATGGATCTAAACAGACAAAATGGTTCTGGATTCTAATATATCAGAATCACTGGTAGACCTCTGCTAAGCTGGCTTGAATAATTATATTAATTCTGTAAAACAATGGTTTTAAAGGTGCTTTATGTTATGTGATACCGGAAAAAGATAAGGAATAAGGAATATAAATTAAAATAAATTCATAAAGTACGATGCCCAGCTGAATATATTTGCTGTCCATACAATGCATGGCAAAGAAATGTTGAGCAAAGCGACTAAAATGTAGTTTAAGAGCAACAGTTCTTTGAATTAAGCAATATTAATTACATAAGAAACTGTTTTGGTTATTTAGCTAGCATGCACTGCAGTCATGCACTCCAAGTTAACTTCCACTAACGATATCTATATTCATTATATATATATATATATATATATATATATATATATATATATATATATATATATATATATATATATATATATATATATATATATATATATACTGCATTTCCATTCCTCCATCATTAATTTAAAATTGTATAAATGTTTTGAGACGACCCTCGTTCTCTATTATCAACTTACTTTAAGGCCTGTTCTCTGGTTTTGTATACGTCATTACATGACAATCTGTTGCAACAGCTTTTCCATGAAACACACGAACTTTAAGCAGATAACTTAAGCCCAAATTAATTCCTTGCTCAACATACCTTGTACTAATGTTACTGAGTCCAAATTTGTTGACTTAGAATATAAGAAGAAATGCGTTATTGAATGCGAGTGATTTTACAATTCCACATAAAAGCACAATCTTTATTGAAATAATACAAACATCTATTACAAGAATAAAACACATTGCTTTTAATAAAATTTGTTAAATAATTCAATCATGACACAACTAACAAGCTAATACTGTATTGTTGAATTCATTGTTTATAAAAGAAAGATAAATGTGAATCCACCGGTAGTTGCTGGAGGTGGCTTTTACCTTATTAATATATTTTGACATCATGTTATCGAGTAATGACACATGTCGTTCTTCCACAAACCATATCCAAAAGAATACGGATTTAATTGTTACTATCAAATTTACTTGGACTGGTAATGTGTTCTCGGGAAGGCACTTTACCGCATCTGTACGATACAACTATCATGTTTGTAGTGTCGTAACCAAACCCCCAACCCCCAAATCAATCCAATAAGTCATTTAAACCCAGGTTGTTTTGTTCCCCAGTTAGAGTTGTTATTAAACGTGCATTTTAGTGGATTTTTTTCTTGCCGGGTCTTGTTGTTTATTGAATGAATCTCATTTACTTGTAATGAAAGATAAAGGTAAAAGTGACCAATGAGTTTCCCATTTGTTATGAATAAATCCCGTAGACAGCTGCGCTCTAAAACAGTTTTTGACCGACTACAGCGTGCAACAAGGTCAATTAATACTGGGTGACTTTTGATGATAGCACTTTAAGTGGATTATTTGACCGAGGCACATGAACAATCTTGGCAATATAGTGACTGTAGAAAAACAGTACCCTGCGAACCTAATAATATTAAAAGTACTAATATTGATAGAATTGACTATCTTATGGTGATAATAATGTCGAGAGCGATGGCAAGTAAATGAAGAAATAACTAAGGTTATCGAAATAAAAAGAATAACACGAATGATTTTGTAAACTGTGTTCGAATTCCATGCTGTCTGTCTCAAGCAATTTTATATCTCGGTAAAACTCTAAGTGAAAATTTGTCAATGTATTTGGCTTTTCTGTTAAAATATATTTCAAACAACATCAACAATCAGCACATTTCTATTATTACCACTGCATTTGTTGATGATAATGATAACGGTGGGTGTGGTGCTGATGGATACTGCAATATTGATGAGCGTAAACATTACTAGAAACCAGAACAAAATAAATTAGGAGGACAAAAATCTCCATATAATGTACATACAATCCATCGCTTTTACAATCTTGATTCAAGATTATTTGTCTCCCTCAAAAATTATAATTTCTCTAATCGGTCAGTAATCATCTTAGCCCTTCGCAGCTCAAAAAAGGACAATATAAAGATGGCGCTGATTTGAAGTAAATTAAGATTTGTTTGGTAAGCTTGAATGAATATTTTAATTTTATATGTATTTCTTATATCCACCATTCCTACAAATAATGAGGTTTTCGTACAAAGACCAAATAAAATTCTCCCAGTATAACATTATGGAAGTCATGTCTTCTAATTTTTCCATAATGTATGTATGCACTAGCAACCACCGAATAACAAAGTAAATAGGTTCAAAAGAGTTATACATTTATCCGTCGCCATGGAAATAGATCCAAAGTGTTAATCTTTAACTGGTGTATTTTCATCCCTCGAAATATAAAATATAGGACCTTTTATTCTACTTTGTGAAGCAGACTTTTGAATTATCATCTGTCTTCTTCATATTTATTATTTCCTGACAGATAGAATAAAATAAAAATAAAACCCAATATTAACCAATGTAAAATGGTTTGTGGCGAATCAAGATTAATTGAACCAGTATTGGAATTATTCTCCTGTCTGCTCATCAAACCTTTCGACTCATACATCTGGCAATGTGTTCATTGCGCTGAAACAAATCTAACTATTTCTAACATTTTGAAGAAAACGTTTCAACAAATAATTTTTAAAAATGTGTGAAAAAACAAAATCTGCCATACTTTTTAAGTATGTTTTATTTCAGTCACATAGCAATCGCTGTCTCACTTAAAGAAGCCCAAAAAATATTAACACAAGTATACTCCTGTTTACATCCAAAATGAAGGTCGTTATGGTAACCACATTTTTAAAATATATTTTTAAATATATTCGTC
>JAECUM010048343.1:0-10491 GCA_016617855.1 Megalonaias nervosa
ATTCTACATACAAGTTGTCATTTTTTTCTATTTAAAATCAAAACATTATTTTATCGTATACGAGAAAAGGGAAATAGCTCTATTTGGTATTAAAAATTAGCGCTTTAGCATGAATAGTAGATGCTTTTTCTATTTCGCAACAATAAATTACAAAATTATATTTTACACTTAAATTTACTATTTTATTTGAAAAAGAATTATTATATTTTTAAAAAATTAAGTACTTTAATGATTTGCCTAGATTTGAAAATAACACTTTAACAAACAAAAAGGGACATACTGTATGAAACGTCAATGTTTGAAAAAGTTTGCTTATTTTGAAGTATTTTTTTTTTCTGCTCAAACGCAATCATTTGGAAATAAATATATTAAGTATGTTTTTAATGCTAGATGAAAATTAAGGATTTTTATTATTTTACTTGAAAAAGTAAATGAAATGTGGATATTTTTCACAAAAAATATTTTCCACAAAAGAAATATATGTTTGAAAAATTAAATGCAATTGCTTCGAAGAACAGTAAGCATTTTATTATGATTATACTTAAATTTTGAAGGCTGAGGAAGGAAGTAGTAGCATAGAAATGGGTGTTCGGAATTACCTTTTCACTAGGTGATAAAAAGTGGTTAAGAGAGCCCCCTTTTATCTATTCTACTGCGTTGTAGGGATTCTGGCCAACCTTTTTCATGGGTTCAGCGTAGAAAAACTGTTCACGTGTCCAAAATCACGTGTTCGATATCGGAGACCCAACACAAAATATCGTACCTTTGTCACGTCGACGTTTGACAAAGACTTTGTTACGTATATGTAAGTAAATTGCTTGTGTGCTAGTTTTAAAATTCTTTTTTATTTTATTTTTGTTTCATTGCATTTTATTGTAGTGATTATTTTCACGGGATTCAATATTTTTTCGAGTAAATTCTGTTTGTATAGATCGCAAAAGGTATTACATTAGCATTATTTTTAGCCGACCTTGGTTCGCAAACTCGTAAACACTAAGTGGAAATGATTGGCTGTTTCCAGGGTCATTTTTCGGCCCACGTGTTACCCATGTGTAAACAGCTTTTTTTTTATTTTTCATTTCTAGCGTGAGAGTCTGATGTTTTAGATAGGACTATTCTAAGCTACGTGAAAAATGACATTTTATTTTATTGCGAAGTAGGAAATCACGTAGCCTGTCACGTGAAATATCATGTGATCTAAAATCAGGCTTAAAATAGCCAATTGGCGTTAAATTGTTTTAGTGGTAAAAAAATACCTTCAGAAGTTCAGAGGTATTTTCTGTTGTTGCCAATTTTGAGTTATTTGTTATTTAAGAATAATTTATATTCTCTGGAAAACAAGTGCTTCTTCATCAAAGTCTTGGACAAAGACATTCAGTGGAAATTATTTGGAATTCTAAAGCCGGAATATTATTCTTGATTCACAAAATTCAACGAGGAACTGTTGCCATTAGTACAACGACTTCATCTGACGTCATCGCCTTCCATTTTGGAACTTCATCGAGATTCGAACCTGAATTCAATTAGAACTGTTTAGTGATAGGACTTATATTTTTCAATTCTAGGATTAATTTTGGATTATTTTCCTAAACCGTAAGTCCTGTTTCATATTTTTACATTGTTTTCTAGGGAAAGAAATTATTTTTGTTAAAATTTACAAAGCTTGTTGACTTCACTCTTTTCTTCTGTTACAATTGCACGAGTCTACAACTAACAACTTCTTCAAACTCATGAAGAACAGCGTGTTCTGAAAAACCATGGCGAACAAACGCAACCGAAAAAACATCGAGATAAAAAGTGGTTGAGAGAGCCCCCTTTTATCTTTTCTACTATGTTGTGGGGATTCTGGCCAACCTTTTTCAAGGGTTCAGCATAGAAAAACTGTTCACATGTTCAAACGCAGATGAAAAAAATTTGGTTCTGAACCACTTTTGATGTCCAGTTTTGGTTGCCTCGTTATGTGGTGTATTAGAGATGTGCTTGTGGTATAGCGAAGATGGCTCTACCATGCTGGCCTTGGAGTATCGATAGATTGCGTTTAAGTGCGGAGTATTCCAGTACTAGAATTAAGTGAAGAGGAGTCCAGGGAGTGGTTGAATCTTGCGAAGGAGGCTATAGCGTATGCGAATAAGGATTTGAGTTATGCTCCTGAGATGATTTATTGTGAAGAGATTGATAGTATTATAGAAAAAGGGGTTCTGGCTCACTTTTAGGGGATTTCTAATAGTGATTTTTGAAAATTGTTTAAATGATGAACGTTATTTGGCTCGGGTTTTGGGTATCGATGCAGTGATAAGGGGGTTCTGGCTCAATGTTGATGGTATCAAAGGAGGTTTTGCCTCACTTTATTGTTCATTTTTGGGGTATCAATGAAGACAAAGGAGATTATCACGAAGTGTACTTGAAAACGGATCTACTACTGCTCGTGGATATCTTCGAAATTTCAGTTGTACATGCTTGAACCATTACCAACTTGATCCACTATGGTATTTCTCCTCGCCCGGCCTTGCTTTTGATGCACTGCTGAAACAATCCAGAGTGACCTTAGAACTTCACCGATTCAGATATATTCATGTTCACGGAAAACAATGACACATGGTGGAATCTCTGTCATCCGTAAGAAACCCGCCGTCGCCAACCACAAATATATGAAAAACTACGACCCGCCAAAACCGCCCGTGTACATCCTCTATCTCGACAATCTCTACGATTGGGTGATGTCACAACTGCTTCCCACTGGTGGCTTTCACAGGATCCCCGGAGAACAGTTCATCGAGGTGATGCAGCAGGGTATCGTAGATGATTCCGATGGAGAATCCGATGGCTATTTCGTTGATGTCGATCTGAGGTGTCCAGAGCACTTACATGAACTTGACAACGATTATCCTTTCTGTCCTGAAACCGTTATGGAACAACAACAACAACAACAACAACAGCAACTCAAAACGATGTTCGATATAGGAGACGCTAAGGTGAAAAAACTCGTTCCTAACCTATTATATCCTGCATCATCGAGCGTTACTGCAGGCGATCCAACACGGACTTGTTCTTGAAAAAGTTCATCCGGCGCTCAAGTTTAAACAATCCCCGTGGATGAAACCCTACATCGACTTCAACACAAAACATCGTACCCTTGCCACGTCGACGTTTGACAAAGACTTCTTCAAACTCATGAAGAACGGCGTGTTCGGAAAAACCATGGCGAACAAACGAAACCGAAAAAACATCGAGATCGTCAACGACGTTCAATGACAAGTCAAACTGGTCGCCGATGATGCCTTTGTAAGCATGAAATTCTTTGACGAAGAACTCGTCGCGATCGCGTCCAGAAAAACCTGTCTCATGCTGGTCAAACCCATGACCGTCAACGCGGCCATCCTCGATCCGTTCAAAGTGCTCATGTACGAATTCCACTTTGACTTCATCAAACACAAGTACGGCGATAATGTCACGCTACTCATGATCGATACCGACTCGTCTGTGTGCTAAATTCACACCGATGACGTCTACGCGGATCTTCATTAACACAAACACCTCTTCGATCTCAGCGATTATCCCATACATAGGAAGTTCTACTGTGACAGCAAGAAAAAAAGTCATTGGACAATTCAAAGATGAAACCCACGGAAAACCCATCACAGAGTTCATCGGACTTAGCGCTAAAATATACAGCTTCACCCTCGAGGACAAGCACGTTAAGAAAAAAGCTAAGGGTGTCAAAAAGGCTGTCAGCGACTCATACTTCGAACATTATCATCGAGTACTTCACGGCAGCCTCCAGTACTACTCCATGAAAACGTTCCGGGCTCATGCCCATCGCATTTCCACGATGCTCATCCACAAAAAAGGATTATGCACGTTCGACGATAAACGATACTCCACCGATGGCATACACACCTTTGAGCACGGCCACTACGACATCACCCAAAACCCCATTTTACCTGATAGATCACACTGAGCCAAAAACCTCTCCGTCTTCTTTGATACCACAACCAAACGTGAGCCAGAATCCCCTTTCATCTTCTTTGCTATCATCAAAACACAACCAAACGTGAACCAGAAACACTTTTGATACTGTCAACACTGAGTCAGAACCTCCTTTGAGCTTCTGTTATATCTAATAAATAGTCAAAAACTTGAACCATAACCGCTTTTGATACTAACAACACTGAGCCATAATCCTCTTTGACACATAAAAAGAGTCAAAAAGTGAGCCAAAACCCCTTTTGTCTTCTTTGATACCCAAAACAACAAACAACAAAGTGAGGCGAAACCCCCTTTGATACCACAACACTGAGACAGAACCCCCTTTGCACTGCATTGATACCCAAAAACCGAGCCAAATCACGTACATCATTGAAACAATTTTCAAAAATCACTCTTTGATACTCCCAACAAGTGAGCCAGAACCACCCTTCTTCTATACTACTATTGATGACGACTACGAGAACGAGGATTGGGAGAGGAGCAGTCATAGTCATCAGCGTCCGGTGCATCATTACAAGCAGCAATATTACATAAAGAATAAGTTTAAACGTTATAATTTGTCAGCTCCGCAGCGATATCAGTTTTATTAATGGCTGAATATGGTGACTCGAGTTAAATTTGTAGGCCGTGTAAAATGTATAAAATTTGAGTATGTGTTCAAGCGCATATTTGAGGTGATAGGTCTTCAGGAGCATGCGGCGAAATGTAAGACGGTATTTGGAAAGAGCACAGGCGAGGAGTATGATAAAAGTATTTCGGAGACGTTGCCGTCTTAGAAGCAGTAGACACACGAGACAATGTCGTCAAAGATGTCGTTGGAATCCACGAGTTGAATCGTTCAGGATAACCAAACCATTTGACGAGCGATTTTTGTTTTTACCTTTGGTGGAGATGACTTTGTTTACTCTGAATTTTTTTTTTTTTTTTTTGTAATTCTTGTACGTAAAAAGAACCTTGGATGGGCTCTCCTGAGGAATCTTTGATCGTGTACGTGACTGGGATGGTTTTTTGAATGGTATCGACGACGAAGACTTCTTCGGTCCAATTAGGGGTGTATTCTTTTTCGAATGTAGATTTGTCTCTGTTGATTGTGACGCAGTCACCTACTTTGAATTATGATCTAAAAAGTAAGGCGCTTGTGACCTGCTGTTGGTCCACCAAAGATGCTTCCGTGTGAGTAATTTTAATGCTACGGTGCCATGAGTGATTGTACTGGTCAACGATTTCTGGCAAAATAATCTAAGTGTCGGTTGTGGTTATCACTGTAGATTCTCTTCCACGTGCAATTTTTGAGAGTTCTGTTAAACCGCTCGACGACAGCTGCTTTGGTGGGGTTTTGTGTACTGTACAGGTCAATGTTATTTTTGAGGCCAATCTGAGACTTTTTAAAATAAAATTCGCTTCCGTGATCTGCCCATAGTTTATTGGGCTTTCGTGCACCTACAATGCTATCAAACGCCTCAATGATAGAATTTCCTTTTTGTTTTTCAGCGGAACCACCCATGCATGCTTGCTGAACACGTCGATGACCGTCATGAGATATTTGAAATGATTGTTGTACGCGCTGTAATCTCTCATGTCGACGAGATCTGCCAACCATACATCGTCTTCTGCGACCGCATTGACTCTGCGTCTTGGAAAATGTTTACACGCGGATTTATGCAGTTCTTTTGATAGTACGTTTAGTTCAGGTGCCGAAACCAAAGCTGGCTTTTTCGTGGAATACTAATACGATGCATACCTATGCCCAACTGATGTTTGGCTCCTAAGATGACTGTTTGGCTCCTAAGATGACACGTACAAGAGCTCGGTCTACACGATCTCTGAAACTTTTAGGCTTGAGTGTTTTCAAGTCCCTCAGCATGACTCGATCGCATCCCGATTTGTCGTCGGGATGATCTCTGTAACAAAGATCGTGTTGTACCGCGATGGCATCAACGCAGTTGTAGGACTCTTGACCGGGAAACGGCTGTTCGTTTTTGTCCAGTTGTTGTTCTAAGGAATTCCACCGTCCTGCATATTTATATCCTGGCAACGTCCATCTGCCACAGGCTCTTGGAACTTTTCCGATCAGCGCATGGACATCCACAGCGCCACCGAGAATTTCTTTCTACGCGTTCTTCGCATCTCCTGTCGAGGACTCAGTGCCTGCAATGGTACATTTTTTATGGAAAATAATAAAACTAGGTCACTATAGCACACAACTCTATTGTCAACATCTCCGACAGCATAGTTGCAAACATTTTTTTTTGTTGTCTTCATTTTAGTTGTTCCCACCGCTGGTGACTGCGTGACCTTACCCGTGACGATGTGTGACTTTTTTGGAACCACATCTAGAGTACCTCGATTTGATCATGAGGCGATGTTTCTTCCTGATCACCTCGACAGGCTCGATGTTCTCCATTTTAGTTTTGCACTTAACTCACCAAGAGTTAGTTTTGCACTTAACTCACCACGAGTTCATGTTGACTGTGTTATGTTATAGTTGAAATTATTTTAGGTTTCGAAAGTTGTAAAATTAATTTTAAACAGTGACAACACTATTTCTATGGGTGATTGTCCACCGTACCTGCGTTGGGTGTAATCGATACAGTACCATTCACACGTGCTATCGCTGACGTCTTGAAGCTGTGACGAGTTGCACACGGCTCCTTTATGAGGTTGTTTGATATAGAGCACGACTTCCTCAGGAGGAGGAAAACGAAACTAATCGAAATACTCGACGTCTCTGTAACGTGTATCGCTGTCGTCGGCTGTCATGTGTTCAGGAAGCTGATCCTTAGAAAAGACACCTCTGAAATTTTCAACGCTTGGTACTAATTCTTTTTCGAGGTCGATGTTGGACAGTGGAGACTGTGTTTTCCGAGTCATAGACTTACGCGTTAAAACCTCTTTTTCTGATGCCTATGCTGGAGATACTTTTACTTCGATTGGATAAAGAAAGTTGGAGTCCTCCACCGATGGCGAGCAATCCTAGAAGTAACGTTACATTGATGCCTGCTAACAGTGGTTCGATGAATCCTCCTTGTTTGGACAAATGCGACGCTAACAAGTTTCGTGCATCAGCATGTTTGGACTCCGAGGTGGTTTGACGATGGATCAGCATGACTTTGTTAGGCCCTGTGAGCATCGACGCCTTAAGCCTGAGCAATATATTTCTTTTGTGCGTGGCTGCCACAGTAAAACGTTTGTTTTGCCGCTATGACAGCGTTAAATCTACTGGGACGTACGACGTGGTATTATATTAAATGCTATTATTTTGGGGGTTTTCTCTTGACTGGTTTATTTTGATAGCCAATTGACGGTGTCACTGTGGCACGTTTCTAACGCCGAGCAATCTCGCTGAGAGCAAAGCTGTTGCCTTAAATGCCATTTTCCATCACCGCTTTTTGTGCAGCCCCGGTGATGACTCCCGTCGCTGCTCCAACGGTGCAAGAACCTACTCAAACAGTTTTGGCGCCATGGTCTTCACGAAGGGAATGATCGCGCTGGCGATGAAGCGTGGAGATCCACGACGTTTGGACGACTTTTTCCTGACAATCTGTTTCCTGCGTTGAAACTTTTGCTATACAAGGATATTCATTTGTCCATTGCGCACGACCAGCGTCACGAATCAGTCTGACGTCACCAGTGAGTAACAGACATAATCGACATTAGCTTGGAATGTTTGGAGACATCGAAATAGAAAATAGGGTACAAGTTGGCGCTATCGTCTACCAATACCTGCGTCCCCGTGTCCACATCTTGATACTTCTGACTTAAGTAATTTTCCTCTTATCAATTAATGACCATGCCTTCACGGGATCCCATTCTCACACTTGAGTGATCTTTTTTTTATTTTTTCTTATTTCCCATTTGAATGACCCTTCAATACTTCACGCCATGCACCACAAGACGTGATCCAAACAGTAATACAAGGAATTATTCCAACCACGAGTTACTTAAAATGTATACTTAAAATTACCCGAATAATTATTTGTGTTCAGAAATTAGGGAGGGTACATTTTACGAACCTTATCCATGCTAGCATAACGTCTATTGAATATTATTCTTTATGGCATCTGCTCCTTGTAATTGCCGAGTTACTCGGTTGAGAAATCACTCCCCAATACCGACTGCCAATAATAAAAAAATAATCCTCTGAATCTAACAGAACTGTAACCACAGACGGAAATACACGTAGTACATAACCTAGATTTATGACATCGGTTAGCCCAATGTTCGAAATACACTTTTGGCGAATTATAATGCTCGGAACGAACGCAAAATGAATGGATATGGTTTATGACTATTTTCGTCAGAATAAATGAGATAGGCAAGAGACTCTAGCCACTTAGCTCTGCTTGTACATTGTATATTTTATTTAATGGTGATTCATCTGCGTTTGAAAAGAAGTACCTCGCAAGCCAGGAACGCTTCAAATGTAGTTTAAATATGACCCTAGTAACTAGCTTTATATCAAAGATTGTTGTTATATATATATATATATATATATATAGTGGTTGACCTTCGTCAGTAATCGAGTTAAGGGCTTACCTGACTAGTGACATTTATTTTGTAAACAACATATTACGTACCTAATATTTCTCTATGATTACAGATTAAATATTTCGATCATTATTACTGGAGGCAAACATGTTTACTTGAGTTTAAATTCAGGACGTTGATGTTCCCCCTGGGAATTCCTGGTGTACCTGCTGTTTTGCGTGTTCTATACTAACCTTTAGTATCGTGCCTGACCTTGTTTACAACTTTGATTAGTCTGGAATTGATTTGATGAAAAACTGATACCCATTCCGGTTCTTAAATTGTTTCTTAGGTTTTATATTAAATTTGATTTTACTAGAATTGTTCATTCCTACCTTAACATCCGAATTTTACTTTTGCTGTTTTGAAAAGTTTTTATTTGAGAGGATTTAAAAAAAAAAAAAAATTATTCACTGGATTACAAAGTTCTAATTAATACCTCTTGGACCAAATCACTATTTTGTGATTATTGTAAATTCATTTTAGGACATATTGGATTATATCATGGTGACACAAGATTGTTGGCACATTGACAAATTTGTAGCTATTGGTACATCAGCACACTCACTACTGGAATTTATTCGGAACACCGCTGGAATTCATTTGGAACTCTATACATTTGGACTTGTGAGAGAATTTTTAGGGGTATTGGGGATTTATTTCACAATACTGTAAGTTCGTTTTAAATTGTCACTTTATTTTAGGAAAATAAATTATTTGTTGAGACTTGAGTGTAATATATCAAGATGTCAAAAATCGGGGGGGGGGGGTATTTATAAGTAGCTTTAAAAATTTATCAGTCATATCTCTACGATTTCTGCACTGTGGCAGTTTATAATGATGTCTAGCACTGGGGCATCATGCCACAGACATGTTTTATTATCCTGACACATTTATCACTCTTTCTTGCGGAGACTTGAGTGTAATTTTTTCAAGCTGTCAAACATGAAGAACAAAGTAAACATGGCGAATTTCAAATTTTAAGGCATCCTGTTTGAATGTCGAATCAAAAAGGTGTCAACAAAGGTAGGGCATATGATTTATAGGGACTATAAACAAATTTAAAAATTTTACAAAATCGTGTGCATCAGGTACATGGGAGTAAACATTCTGAAGAGAAACCGTTTAGCTTATTTCCGTTCGTAATTAAATACACTAAGAATTACATAGCAATCAAGAGAAGATCTTCAAACAAACAACAGTGAAAATTCCATCAGAATCCCTAAAGGACCTTGTGAGTTTACTTTTAAGTTTGAAAATATTAAGATGAGATAAGATGTGTCTGATCAGCTATTTAATATTCATGAGTTTTGTCTTAAAAGAGTTTACAATGTCTTTAAGTTTTAACACATATTTAAGGAAACTTTCCTTGTTATCGTTAAGTATGAAGAAGAGCCAGCGAGCAACATGAAAGGTTTGACACTTTCAACAGCATTGAAAATAAAACCGTCAGTGATTTATATAAAATTTTAATTTCGGAAAATCTAAGCATTTTAACCGGCCAAGCATATTCATATATCAGTCGACACTTTGGACACGTGTGTTTTCTTACATATTGATCAGAAATGTTTAGCATGTTTTAGCCTTGGATGGACTTGACATGAAAGAGAACAAACGGGTGTGTCTGTGTTGAAGAACAAAAGCCGAATGTCTCTGAAAGAAATTTACTACTATAAATACATGATATTCATATATGACGATACATTTACGCCAATACGAACAGTATGGACTTTGGAAATGAAAGACAACTTTGTCGATATTAATATATATCACCCGGCAGCTGTTACATGAAGAACAAAAGTAAACTTAACGAGTGGAACCAATGAGGGACTTTGTATAAATCTCAAATCCAAATATAATCAACACAGGTGTGGCACATACATGTAGTTTACTGTGACCATCAATATAGCTAAGACAAATTTTTTATCATATGGTTAGGAAAAACAGACACCGTGATAACGTAAACTTTATAAACTA
>JAECUM010048344.1:0-22096 GCA_016617855.1 Megalonaias nervosa
CTAGACAAAATTTGTAACTGGTAGTATCGTTACTTTCAAGATTGCTAAGAGATTTTTCATTTGCAATTATTATAATGAACAAGCGTGTGTACATATGTGCAGCACAGTTGCTAACAATTGAGTGCTACAAATACTTTAGATTGAAATCATGTCGAGTTAGTGCATTCGAACTGAAACTTTGGATAAAATTATAAACCTAATATACACACAGCAATTTTTCAGCAGGCAAGTTAATTTTCTTCCTGGGCAAGTTATATATACTTATTACATGTCTGTTGGGCAGGTTGGAAAATAATTTTTTTCCAGCTCTATTTAAGTAAACATTAAACAACGTTGCAGAACACAAAGTCAAATATATGAAACTATGTAAGAAACACAAATTCTAAATTTTGAATATATATTATCATGCAAACAATAAAGATGCAAGTATGCACATTAGAGGAAGAGTGCAGCAATCTTTTAATACATAAATACAGGTGAATTAAATATTCAGACTCAATCATTGTGTCACCCGAATTTTAAAGTATGGTAAACTTCAAAGATGTCAATAGAAAATAGGTTTCCTTAATTGTAGCAATAATGGTCACAGTTAGTGACTTCTAGACTGTGTTAAAAATAATTAGAATTCAACGTCTGCATGTAGGTGGTCTAAAAGTAAGTGTACTCTGTGACATAACTTTAAGGGCAGATGAACCGTAGTTCAATGGCACATGCAAGTTGCAATGACATCTTCTGAGACTAAACATTAAAAGTACAAATTCTGACATGTATTATTTGTCTAAATAATATGCTGAATGTTAGCTTCCTGTTCAAGTTATTAAACAGCGAATAGACTGGGCGATACAATGGTTAAAACGACGAAACTTCAGAAAATATGCCATCCTTTGTAAAAAAAAAATTAGTTTAAATGTTGAAACTTCTTAAAGGGAACAAAAGGTAAACAAAAGAGAATAACTTCAGACCTTCAGACCTTTTTATGAGTCTGCTCAATTTTCATAGTGATTACTATTATCTTCAGTACAAGAGATACTTCCATAATCTAGTGTCAATAAGTAACTTAATGGGTTGAAGTTTTCTTCTTGGTAATGCTTCTGTTAGCAATATTTCAGCTAATATTGGAGTACACAGAAAACGTGATGTGCAGATATGATTACTTGAATAGGCTGATAAGTCATGTTTAGGATATAAGATGCATCTTTACATTTTGAAGATGCCTTTTCTTCAACTTCCCAAATGAATAACATCTTAAAACGTTTCCGGGTGAATCTCTGTTTAACACAGTTTCTGCCTTTGTTTCAGTAGAAATACATAAAGCAGCATGCATACATTATATAATATACAGAACATGTTTGTGTTATTAATATTAAGTTGAAAGGTTGTATCCCGGTGAGTGTTGTGAAGTTCGGCTAGGCAGAAGTACTTTGACTAGTCACAGGAATTGAGTTTATGTCTCCATTATGTCAATTTATCTTATGCCACTGTAGTATAGTAGCTTATATAAAACCATCTCTTCAGAATGCAGCAATCAATGCAGGATTTTAACTGCTGAAACAAAATAACATCATAGTAAAAGGATATTCTCGTGTTTTTTTTAGAGTACATTCATTGTCAATGTTTTATCCATAAAATGCCATTAAATATAAAATATTCAAAATTATATCAAAATTATTTTGTCAAAAAATATTGATAGGTATCTATGTTTCATTTAATATTAAATCGTCATTCCCTTCCCCACTGTATCGACCTCTAAATTTGTATTAAGTAATGTATTTGTACAGAATGTAAAATCTTTTGTCAACGACTGGTAAGGTTAGTTCTGTTTGCATAAATACTATGAAAGTAAAAACGGGATTATACTGTGCCGATACTACAACGTTGCTTCCGTTGTTCGACACATTACTAGTGATGGTGCCTTCATCACTGATAAACATGTGAAACTGAGCAGTCATACTGCAATCTTCACTAAGTTCTTGAACATATATACAAGATTGCAATTATACGAAGATTTTAACAAAAAACACTATACCAATTCTATATAAAACGGAAAAGGATGCACATGGCTGCATATGCTACATGTCAGAACGTAAAATGAAAATATAAATAGTCTAAAATTATTTTAAATATGTCATTCTGACTTTCTTCAAAACGTAGTTCTATAAAATAAACACGCCAATCAAGTCTCAAAGTCAAAGTTTGCATGCAATTTTAGACAAAACATAATCCTGGTGGAACTATTCATTGTTGATGCATGACTGAAATGACCGGTGTAGATCCTTTATCATTACAAAAAATTCAGGTTTATGTAACTATTGGTAATTGCTCAGTCATGTTGTGTTTAGCACTGTATACTATATGGCATATCAACCACGCTATTGATATTCCCAGCCATGCATAAACCACGTATACATTTATCAGGCTGTACCAATCAATAATTTTTTAAACAAGTACATGAAATAAAATGGCTGAAAGCAATACTAACCTAATAGCAAATTGCACGAAAATCAGACCAGACGCTTATTAGAAAACTAAAATGGAAATTTCTTTAATTATTTAATACGTTACTATCTCCTGCGCTATCTCTTTCAGCACAGTACTTTTGTAACGATAGATTTACGTTTGAAAGGTGGAACTAGGTAAAGAAACACACCCTGTAACGTTCCTAAATATTCGTATTCCGTGTTATGTCCTAAAGATTTAACACAAACATGGCAACACTCACTTTCCCTTAAGCTAATTTTCAAATTTGCATCACTGCGTCTATCAAAGAACTTCCGAATGTCTCAAATTCATCTTTCCAGGTGCCATTGTAGATAATGACGTCATCTATGAAGCGTCACAAGTGTCTAGATCGATGTAATCATGCTCATTAAACGTTGGAAGGCATAAAGTGAACCTTTAATCGCAAAAGGCATCACTTTATATTGATAATGTCCATCTGGAGTGGCAAAAGACGAAATTTCTCTTACTCTTTCGGTTAGTGGAATTTGCCAGAATCCTTTCAAAATCTCAAACCTGATGACATATTTGCATTTCCAATTTTGTTAAGGCAGTCATCGATTCTTGGCAATGGAAATGAATCTGTTTTCGTCACACTCTTCGCTTCTCTATAGTCAGTGCACATACGAAAAGTATTATCTGGTTTAAGCACAAGACTACTATGTGAACTCCAGTCACTGTTACTTGGTTCATTGAAATATGTCTCCAACGAGTACTGGGTTTCTTGTTTTAACTATTCCTGTTTGAGAGGTTTTATCATATACGGATGTTGCTTCACAATCGTGAAATCTAAAATGTCGTCGTAGTATATTGTAATTATTCGTTTTGGAGTATCTGGACACAAGTGCTCATATTCAAATAATGACTGTTTAAAATCATTCTTTTCTTATTGTTGCAGATGTGAATATTTTAGGTCCTGATTATTCAGTATTTCAGAATTCCGAAGATTCGTTACACCAAAGTCACTACGGTCCGATTTATTTCCATTGCTTAAATCATCAATGTGTGGGACAGGTACAACTAAATTAACTGAATGACTAAAATGACTTTCTCGTTTACCAGATTTATATAGCAAATTTGTTTTTGTTTTTCTCCGCAGAGGAGTGTTAATGATATAATTTAAGTCACTTAATTTCTTATCATCTGCATATAGACCTTAATACTTAGCCCGAGGAGGACACTGAGGTATGGCAAGAGAGCAAGAACGTTATCACTAGGCTGAAAACGCCATTCCTTTTGTGTTCTCTTTTTACCTTAATTTCATTTTCTCTGAAAAGAGTGGAGATTAGTTCTTGCTGTTTCACAAGTCTTTGACAATTTATATTTGAAATCAGAAACATAGTCAGGAAGATTAATTTCTGAATCATATCTGCTGAAAGAAGTTTTTCTTTTAATAACATCAACGGTCTAGGAAAGGAATGTCCAAACACTAGTCCAAAATGGACCATAACCTAATGAAATACTTTCTTAACAGCAAACACCAGTAAAAAAATTAACACCCTCTTCCCAATCATTTCCTGTATTAAAGTAATATGATTGAGTCATATTCTTTAAAGTATGATGAAATCTTTATAAAGCCTATTGACTTTCCTGGTGATAGGAAGAAGAGCTGGATTGTCAAATGCCTAATTCATGCATAAATTGTTGGAAAATTCCAGACATACAATTTAACCCTGGGTCAGACTGGACCGATTAGAAAAGGCCAAAAAGTCTTTATGTAAGTTCAAGGTCATTTGACAATTTTGTATACTTTTTCTGATTAAAGTCAAGTACCAAACCCATGAGGGACATTGGTCTCATTTTGAAATTGTGCGTTCATCTCAACACATGCCCACCGTACTTCGTGACTCACGGAAGTAATTCAGTTCCTATAGTAAACATATGGAAACACCATGACATAAAAAATTTAATAACTTAACATTTCTGAGTTCGCATGACCAAACTTAAAATTTATCAGTATAGACACATCCTACATCCTTGATGATAGATTCTGTGTAGAGAAAACCATATGATCCGCAGCATTTTCGGGATCTGCATGTGTCTGAAACATGTGCTTTTAATACCGCACCAAAGAGTCGGGTGCTGATTTCAGTAATGAGTCCATCAACCTCAGTAAACGGACTGCAATTCTATCAATAAAATAATATATCTGAATTGTTTTTTGTTCCAGTTGCAACCTGGATAAGCTCTCAAGAGATTTTAGTTTTCTCAAAATCTTAATCTGATTATCAGCGAATCCTGTCCTTAAATACGCTATTTTATCCTCCACCATTCTAGACTGGCTCCCATTTGTCCATATAATTATTACTTTGAGTCATTGAGCCCTGTTTGTAAAGGTTATAGTCAATTAAAAATTAAAATTGATTTGTGTCGAACAGTGGGACAGATTAGACAATGAATTTATTGGTCTGAATTAGTAATATTTCCTAAAAGTAACAAGTGTTGCATTCACTGAATTAGTAATGAACCTGAGTATGTCGTAATGTTGAACAACAACTTCATTGATGTCCAGATATGTGATATCATTCACTTTTGTTATCCGTTGATTGTACACATCAGTCAAGCAATTTCACCATATACATCAGCTTTTACATATTCCTTTGTAAGTCAAACGAACAATATATCTATTTGAAATGTCCCTATTTGAAATGTATCTATTTGAAATGTCCTGGTGCAAATTTCATACCACTTGCACTTCTAGGTGCAACATTTTTACAAAGGTCGCAATATATAAATTCAGCAGCCTCATATGGACAGACAAAATTATTATTAAAAAATTGGTGTATGCAGTCATCCTTTCATGTCCTTCTCATGCATTTCTGAACACATGTCCTTGCTATTGTAAAGAATAATAGTTTCAACCTCTTTAACACTGAATTTCATAGGTCAAAATATATTATTATTATTATTATTATTATTATTATTATTATTATTATTATTATTATTATTATTATTCGCAAGAAATCCATGAATCTTGGTATATAATCAACAGAACACTTACACAATATTAGAGTGTGTGGCTTCTTACTTGATTACCCGTGGATTAACAACTTATTGGACTATTGAACATGAACTTGGGTCACTTTAGTTTCCCTAAAATGGTCATGTAGAAAATGGTTTCGAAATAGACAGATTTTTAAGGGGGGTGGGTTAAGAGGAGAGAAAGAGACAGTGACAGAGATAGAGAGTTTTAAATAACCAATAATAGAGCTGCGTTCGTTTCATCAACAACCTCAATAATCGCTAGACACCTGGAATGATAGATTTATATTTGGAACTGAAAGATCTGGGACAATGATTTTATCAACATACTTCATAATCTCGTCTAGTCGTCTTGTTATCACCGTCACGCATCAACATATTTGACCTTAGAGATTGAGAACACTTATTTGTTGTCCATTTAATTGTTTGCCAAGCAGTATTTACTTAGCAATCTCCTGTTAAGTACCACATAAACAACAAATCATAAATACGTGCGGGTGTTGCAATTTCGGTTCATCGATCATGCATTGAATGAAATCCTGGTGGTTAATCGTTAGTGACGAGTTCCTTTAATTTCCAAACACACCTCTCAATGAAATCTCACAACTTACTTCAGTTGGTGATTTGATGACTTTGATTTACACATCATGAATTGTGTTTGCATCCATATTTCTGTTGTAAACGAAGTCTTATTAAAACAACACACCAAATGTAAACCACAGGGAACAATCTATATTGTTTTCCCAAATGTAAAGACTTTTTTAAAGATAGAGAAAACGCTCAGGATGTTCTACTAGACCTACTTGTATTTATAACTTAAAAGAACATTTATCTCGACCTGCATTAGACTGTAATATTCTTACTTATATAGTTTGTTTTTTTTTTCCAGTAAGTTTACACAGAAGGCGACGTGGAAAAAAACTGTTTAAACCTTCCAATCAGCGGTACAAAACACCTTTACCAGGTACCTTGAATTAGCAAATGTATAAACTAAGTGATTTGGAAAGTGAACCGTGAGAGTGTTGTACCATTAAAGTGTATTCTTTTTTATTCATAGCGCCAAAACAATAAAACAAGATAAACTCTTTGTAAATATGTATTAGAAAATTATCCCCATCCACTAACTCTACAGGACCGCTCAGGTGGCCTAGTGGTTCGAGGGTCCGCCCCGGATGCGGGAGGTCGCGGGTTCGAACCCCGGCCGAGTCATACCAAAGACTTTTTAAAAAATGGTACTGTGATGTGATTATGTGATGTGATTATGATTTTTAACGTAGCTTTAACAATTTTTCAGTCATATCGCTACGATGTCTGCAGTGTGGCAGTTTATAGTGATGTCTAGCACTGGGGCATCATGCCGTAGACATGTAGCATGATGTCCCACCCAGTCACATTATCCTGACACCAGGCCGACCAGTCCTAACACTAACCTCTTAATGCTGAGCGCCAAGCGAGGCAGCTGTTAGTACCATTTTTGTAAGTCTTTGGTATGACTCGACCGGGGATCGAACCCACGACCTCCCGCATCCGATGCGGACGCTCTAACCACTAGGCCACCAGAGCGGTCAAGAAATGGTACTAACAGCTGCCTCGCTTGGCGCTCAGCATTAAGAGGTTAGTGTTAGGACTGGTCGGCCTGGTGTCAGGATAATGTGACTGAGTGGGACATCATGCCACATGTCTGCGGCATGAGACCCCAGTGCTAGACATCACTATAAACTCCCACACTGCAGACATCGTAGCTATATGACTGAAATTTTTTTTAAAGCTACGTTAAAAATCTAAATCACACACACACACACACACACACACACACACACACACACACACACTATAGATGCTTCCCGACAAGGTCACTAACAGACGATATTCTGCCCAGTTTACCTGGACGACAGGCAACCTGGCATTTTCTTCTACATGCGATCACCAAAATGTACCACTTTCAACAAGGCACACCGAAGCCAAGTCAACTTATAAATCACAAATATTGATACTAACAGAAAGCTTGATTTGCGTTCTCTTTATGTGTGTAATTTTCGTAAAAGTATCTTGAGATTCAATGAATGTATTTCAACTTCAAAACACCCTATAATGTCAACGGTAAATCGACCAGCTGACCACAAATATGGCGGATGACGACATTAGTTAACTATCATGTACATACGTGTACTTTCATAGAACAGTTTGAACTCTGTACTTCATCTGGAATTACTGAACTTTATAGCTATTTAGGAGGTTTCAATTCAGTTAAAATAGATAAGTTGTGTTGTTGTTGTTGTTGTTTTTAGTACATCAATATTCTTTGTGTTGAGGTTGGTACAAAACACTATAGAGATTACAACAGAAATAATGCTGTATGCATGATCGATTTATTCAGCCAAAGTGACTTGAAAAATACAAAGTCTCCGTGAAATACACAGTATGGTTAACACAAACATTCGTTCCTATTTTCAACATTAAATCTGCACATGCCAGAGAGAGAGAGAGAGAGAGAGAGAGAGAGACAGAGACAGAGACAGACAGACAGACAGACAGACAGAGGGAGGACTCGTACGCGTATTATGCAACGAAGATATTACTCTATTTTGTCAAAAAGCGAGTAGTCATTGCCGATAAGGCCAGTTTCCTGCAATAAACTCTCAAATCCAGCCAGATGATATGATCTCCAAAGCGGTGGACTAGTCCGAAGCGTGTTATGTTGTACTAAAGTATAATTGCAGGACAATCAGTCAATCAATAAATTGATCAGTCAATCAATAACAACAAAATATATATTCAAATAACAATGTATGACATTAGAAACAGACAAACGAATAAACATTAGGCTGTTTAAGCGATTGTATAAGAACAAAATTTTCTATGACCGGCTAATATCATCTATTTTGTGTTTTAAAAAACCCATTCGTTTCACTAGTCATAATTAAAGATGCTATTTTTAAAAATCAATGTTATGATGGGTTCAAAATTTTAATTTTATCATCAGTTATTTCTGACTGTAACTATGTTTCCATTCGCAAAGCGATAAGTGTTCCCGATAATTTGAATTGATATTTTTCCTTTCGTTTTCATCTTACATATTTTTGTTTTCAGGAAGTTGTTTGGTTCCTTGCCCAATACCACTATTTTATGCTTCCATTGCATTTTTATTCCAGTTTTATTTCCTTTTATCCGTTTTATCACAAATACACATTTGGCTTAGTATTACACTCGCCTACCTGTCCGTAAGCGATCAACCAATACGACTCGTAATTCAAATCAAAATTATTTTTCCCTACATAGTACATTCATTTATTTGTCAGTACTGAACCTTCTAATGTATACAAATCCAAACAGATCATATGTTAATCCAAAACATCACACGTAATTTTAAGCTACGCAAACCAACCTTGGAAAACTAACTTCAACATTTTTTCATTTTTTCAGTCAATTGAAATAAATAAGTTCGGCAATATTTGTACTTTTATTTCTTTTAAATCTAATTTTAAAAAATACTATCTTTCCGTTTTATAATTTCCTGACTGCACAATTTTCCATTTATAGGTAAATTTCATGGCTTTATATATTGCGCCATTTTGGCAATGGATCAGAGATCCGTAAAATTTAAACTCATGCAGATATTTGGAACTGAAATTTTATATGATTGTAAAGGACTAAATCATGAAATTTAAATACACAAAGTTTCTGAAAATCTAAAATAAATATTAATGGTAGTATAATTTATCTCCTTATATGGTAGCATTTCCTAAATCTGATTTTTTTAAAACAAATGTCCCTACTTTCTATTGACAGTTCAGACTAAATGTGTAAATACGTCTTAATTTTCCATTGACCTATCAATGTCCACACTCTCCTTGATTTTGTCAGTAGTGTGCGTCCTTAATTTGAAATGATTGCTAAAAGTATGTGTTTGTGATATGGATTTTTAATATAGCTTTAACAATTTTTCAGTCATGTAGCTACGATGTCTGAAGTGTGGTAGTTTATAGCGATGTCTAGCACCGGGACATCATGCCGCAGACATGTAGCATGATGTCAAACCCAGTCACATTATTCTGACACCAGGCAAACAAGTACTAACACTAACCTTTTAATGATGAGCGTCTAGCGAGGCAGCTGTATGTACCATTTTTATAAGTCTTTAGTATGACTCGGCCGGGGTTCGAACGCGCGACGTTTCGCATCTGAGGCGGACGCTCTAACCACTAGGCCACTGGAGGGGTCGTAATGATTGCTAAGACTGGACTAGATGTGCAAACATGTTCTCGTTGGTCATAATGTACCAATGTCTACGGTCTCCGTGATTTTGTCAATAGTGTCCGTCCTTAGTTTGTAATGATAGCTCAGAATAGATGTATGCGTCCTTTGTTTGTATTGATAATTCAGAATACATGTGTGAATGCGTCTTCGTTTTTGATGAGCTACCAATGCCCACGGCTTCCGTGATTTTGTCAATAGTGTGCGTCCTTAGTTTGTATTGATAGTTCGTGACTAGATGTGTAAGTGAGTCTTCGTTGTCCACGATGTACGAATGTCCATGGTCTCCGTGATTTTGTCACTGAGTCCTTAGTTTGTACTGATAATTCAGGCTACATGTGTGGGTCCTTAGTTTGTACTGATAATTTAGGCTACATGTGTGGGTCCTTAGTTTGTACTAATAATTCAGGCTACATGTGTAAATGAGTCTTCGTTGTCCACGACGTACCAATGTCCATGGTCCCCATGATATTGCCAATAGTGTGCGTCTTTAGTTTCTGTTAATATTTCAGAGTAGATGTGCAAATAAGTCATCATTGTCCATGAAGTACCAATGTCCACGGTCTCCGTGATATTGTCAATAGCGTGTGTCCTTCGTTTGTATTGATAGTTCAGACTAGATGTGTATATACATCTTCGTTGTCCATGACGTACCAATGTCCACGGTCTCCTTGATTTTGTCAATAGTATGCGTCCTTAATTTGGATTGATTGTTAAGATTAGATTCGTTGTTCATGAGGTACGAATGTTCACAGTCTCTGTGATTTTATCAGCAGTGTGCTTCCTTAGTTTGTATTGATTGTAGAGACTAGATGTGTAAATACGTCTTCGGTGTCCATAACGTTCCATCGTCCACTGTCTCCTTGTTTTGCCAATAGTGTGCGTCCTTAGTTTCTATTGATATTTCAGACTAGATGTGCAAATACGTCTTCATTGTCCATGGCGTACCAAAGTCCACAGTCTCCGTGATTTTGTCAGTAGTGTGCGTCCTTGATTTGTATTGATTGTTCAGACAAGATGTGTAAATATGTCCTCGTTGGTCATGATGTACTAATGTTCACAGTCTCCGTGATTTTGTCAGTAGTGTGAGTCCCTTGTTTGTACTAATCATTTAGAGACTAGATCTGTAAATATGTTCTCTTTGTCCATGATTTACGAATGTCCTCATTCTTCATGTTTTTTCAAAAACTGTGTGCGTCCATAGTTTGTACTGATATTTATTCTGTCTGTGTAAACGTGTCTATGTCGTCCATTATGTCCGCAGTCTCTTTTTTGTCAACAAATATGTGTATCCTTTGTATTGATATTTGATTATATATGTATAAAGATATCTTCTTCGACTATGATCCACCATATTCGATAGTCGTCATGATTTTTGAAAATTATTGTTGTCTTTCGTTTAAAGAATAGTACAGACGTGTAAAAGCGTTCGTTAAATTCTTAGGTCAAAAGTAACAAAAAATTCTTTATACATATTAACAATAAAGAACATCAGTTTTAGAGTTCATGAATTACATAATGGTTTAAGATTTAGTAGAATATGTTCATAACAAATATAAATCGTTCTTGATATTATCAGTTTATGCACACTTACAATAGATCAATACATGTTTTGATTGTTATGTGTAGGCTCGTACAAATGTAACAGAAGAAAAGAGTGAAGTCAACAAGCTTTGTATACTTTAACAAAATAATTTATTTCTCTAGAAAACAATGTAAAAATTGGAAAATAGGACTAACGGTTTGTGAATATAATCCAAAATTTAATCCTAAGAATGAAAAATACAAGTCCTATCACTAAATAGTTCTATTAGAATCCAGGTTCGAATCTCGACGACGTACCAAAATGGAAAGCGATGACGTCAGATGTGGTCCTTGTACAAAATAACAATTCCTCAGTTGAATCACAGTTTATGTTTCCGAATAATTCCAGAATAAATTTCCACTGAATTTCTTTCTCCCAGAATTTATAAAACAGTACACTCGTTTGGTTTTCTAGAGAATAAATTATTTAAATTCCAAACACAAATGAATTTCAAAAACAATCTGGTAACCTATCCAGCCTTCTAGGTATCAGGAATACAACTGACTGACGAGCGCTCAGAAAGGATTATATATTCACCCGAATTATCATCCCGTTCTCGCGAGACAGACTACGTGATCTAATAACACTTGAAATACATAATAAGATATTTGCCAATTTGCACGTAGCTCTATCTAAGAACTAGACTATCACTCTAAAATAAATTTAAAAATAACACATTGTTTATCCAGATTAACAATTAGGCCGAAAGGGACCTTGAAAACAGCCAATCGTATTCGCGTAGCGACTACACTACCGCGGACCAAGGTAAACTAAAAATATTACTAATGTAATACGTTTTACGTCTTAGATAAACATAATTACTGAAAAAGAATTTTGAATCTCTACAATAATCATTACAAGAAAATGTAATGAAACAAAAATAAAATAAAAAGGAATTTTAAAACTAACACACAAGCAGTTTAATTACATATACGTAATACTTCCCCCATAAAGAAAAAAGAAAGATTTATATAATAAAGCTTTCTTTTTACCATATGTAAATTATACATGAGGTAAACAAAATTACATAAGAGAATTCTTATGAATTATATAAAGTGTATATGAAATAATATTTCTATACACGGGAAAGTGCATCTGCAATCAAATTGTCTTTTCTTTTGATGTGCCTGATGTTGAGATTATACTCTTGCAAAAACAAACTCCACCTTAATAATCTTTGATTTTTATTTTTCATCTTGTCGATGAAAGTAAGGGGGTTGTGATCACTCTACACAACAACCGGAGAAGGAGCTGAGCTAATGTAAACTTCAAAATGCTGTAATGCCAATATTAAAGCCAAACATTCCTTCTCGATTGTTGAGTAATTTCTTTGGTGCTTATTTAATTTCTTAGAGAAATAGCACACTCGGTTATCAATACCATTGCTGTCTTCTTGAATCAATACTGCTCCAACCCCAACATCACTTGCATCCACAGACAATTTAAAAGACTGATTGAAATTTGGAGCTGTAAGAACCGGCGCACTTTTGAGTATGGCTTTTAATCTATCAAAAGCTTCCTGACATTTTTCGGTCCGAAGAAACTTGTTTCTCTTACTTAACAAATCTGTCAGAGGTTCAGCAATATTGGAAAAATTGGAACAAAACTTTCGATAGTATCCGGCCATACCCAAAAATCGCATTAATTGCTTTTTACTGACAGGCACAGGAAAATCAGAGATAGCCTTCACCATAGCATCAATAGCTTTAACTTGACCATGTCCCACAATATGTCCTAGAAAAGTTACACAAGCACGGCAGAACTCACTTTTAGATAAATTGATTGTCAAATTAGCATCAGTGAGTCTTTCAAAGAATTTCCGAATCGTGGCTAGATGTCCTTTCCAGCTGTCGTTGTAGATGATGACATCATCAATATAAGCATCACAATTATCTAGACCGGAAGTAATCATATTCATCAAGCGTTGAAACGTACTTGGAGAACCCTTCATCCCAAACGGCATTACCTTATATTGATAGAGTCCATCTGGAGTCACAAACGCCGAAATTTCTTTTGCTCTTTCCGTAAGTGGAATTTGCCAAAATCCTTTCAGAAGGTCACATTTGGTGACGTACTTGGCATTTCCAATTCTATCAATACAATCATCGATCCTTGGTAATGGAAATGAATCTGTTTTTGTCACGCTGTTCACCTTGCTATAATCAGTGCACATATGGAAAGTTTTATCTGGTTTCGGAACAATTATGCATGGTGAACTCCAATCACTTTTACTGTGCTCTATGAAATCGTTCTCCAACAAATACTGAATTTCCTTTTTCAAGTATTCCTGTTTGAGAGGGTTCATCCTGTATGGGTGTTGTTTCACAGGTTTTGAATCTACGATTTCAACGTCATGAAAAATTTTGTTTGTCCTCGTAGGAATATCCGGAAACAAGTGATCATATTCGAATAATAACTGTTTAAGTTCATTTCTTTCTTGTTGTTGCAAATGTATAAGTTTCTGGTCTAGATCTTTCATAATTTCCAAATTCCGAAGATTTGTTGCTCCAAGATCAACAGTGTCCAATTGAATTTCTTCACTTAAATCCTCAGTTGGTGGGACAGGTACGACTAAATTAATTGTATGATTTACTTGGCTATCTCTTTCAATATACTCCTTTAACATGTTAATGTGGCAAAGTTGGTTTTGTTTTCGCCTACCAGGAGTATTTATGATGTAATTTAAATCATTTACTTTCTTTTCAACCGTGTATGGACCATAATACTTGGCCTGAAGGGGATTTTGTGGAATGGGCAAGAGAGCTAGAACTCTATTGCCAGGCTGAAAACTCCGATCCCTTGAGTTTTTATCATATCTTGATTTCATTCTGGACTGAGTTAAGCGCTGATTTGCTCTTGCGACCTCACAAGCCTTTAACAATTTGTACTTAAAATCAGAAACATAGTCAAGACGATTGAGCTCAGTGTCTTCATTTGAAAGAAGTTTCTCTTTCAACAACTTCAAAGGTCCACGCACAGTATGTCCGAAAACCAGTTCAAAGGGACTGAATCCTAAAGATTCTTGAACGGACTCCCTAACAGCAAACAAAAGTAAATGAATACCTTCATCCCAAACTTTGCTAGTATCAAAGCAATATGATCGAATCATATTCTTTAAAGTCTGATGAAATCTTTCTAAAGCCCCTTGGCTCTCAGGATGATAGGCAGAAGATTTAAATTGTTTAATGCCTAATTCGTGCATAGCTTGCTGGAAAATTCCAGACATGAAACTTGACCCTTGATCCGATTGGACAGATTTGGGAAGGCCAAATTGACTATAAAACTTTATTAAAGCTTTCACTATAGTTTTGGTTTTAATATTCCTCAAAGGAATTGCCTGTGGGAATCTTGTTGACGCACACATAATGGTCAACAAATATTGGTTGCCTGACTTGGTCTTAGGTAAGGGACCAACACAATCTACCATAATTCTGCTAAATGGTTCGTCAAATGCAGGAATTGATTGCAGATAAGCCTTAGGTATCTTCTGATTGGGTTTTCCTACCATTTGACAAATATGACAAGATCTACAAAATTTACAAACATCACTTTTGATTTCTGGCCAATAAAGGTGAGTCAAGATCTTGTTATAAGTTTTATTTATCCCTAAATGACCAGCCAGAGGAGTTTCATGGGCCAAACTAAGTATTTCCTGTCTGTACGATTTTGGAACTACACTCTGATAGTTCACTGACCACTCGTCATTAGCAGGTACCTCGGGAGGTCTCCATTTTCTCATAATAATTCCATTTTTAATGAAATAACAGACAGATACTTCAGTGGCATCAGTTTCACTAATGGCCCTCTGAAACAAGCAGGAGATCTCAGGATCTTTTTCCTGTTCGACGACAAGTGATTGTCGTTTATCACCCTGATTAGAGAAAAGAGAATGAGTATCTAAAAGAAGATCACTGTGATCAATACCTTTTGATTGATCCAAATTAGAAGTGAAAGTGACCTCATCAAAATCCAGACCAATACATGTGTCAGCTAAAGGAATATTTTCCTTATCAAAATCATTCTCAAGAAGTTTCTTTGACATAGCTCTGGTAACTGCACAAGCTGGGTATAGCTCAGGGTATTCTTTTTCAATAGGATCAACTTTCTGATCCAAAGAAGACTTGTTAGTTACAAATGGATTAACCACAACCTTGTCTATAGCTAGGTCGTTGCCTAGCAACAAATGAATGCCCTCAACGGGTAAGTTAGACACTATACCGACTGTCACATGTCCTGAAACTAAGTCTGATGACAAATTTACAGAATGGAGAGGAACATTAACAAAGCCGCACTCTACTCCCTGAATGACAACACTCTCATTAGAACATGACTTCTCAGAAGAAGGCAAAATACCTGACACTAAAAGACTCTGAGAAGCTCCTGTATCCCTTAAAATTTTAATAGGGATAGGATTGGCCGAATCACTCAAGAGTGATATAGAACCCTTCGACATGAATGGTTCATAATTCTCCATAATAAAATCAGACTGGGGTTTATGAGACCCAACAAATGTATTGCTTTCAATACATGACCGTGACCTTGACCTCTTAGAAATAAGAGCATTTGGAATAGGTCTATCTTGATTCTGATGCCTATATTTCAATTTAAAGCAATCAGAAATGACGTGTCCTTTTTTCTTGCAATAGATACACGTAGGAATAGACAAGGATTTTGAATCAAGTTTATCAGAGGCTTGATTTTTAGAAGTTGTACCAGACTGATTTTTAAGAGGAGTTGTATTAGGCTGGAATACCTTTCTACCAGTAGACTGCTGAGTGAATGATTTGCCTACAATATGAACTTTATGAGTTAAGGAGTACTTATCAGCAGCAAGAGCAGCATTTTCCAAAGTTTCAATCTCGTGCTCTTCAAGATGATTCGTAATGTCACTAGGGACACAGTTCTTAAACTCTTCAAGTAAGACAAGTTGTTTGATATTTTCATAATCATGTTCAACTTTCTGGGCTAAGCACCATCTCTCAAATAACTGCTCTTTTTCTCTAGCAAATTCAACATAAGTCTGTCCAGCTTCCTTTTTATAGTTTCTGAATTTTTGCCGATAAGCCTCAGGGACTAATGCATAACCCTTTAAAATGCACTCCTTAACCAAATCATAGTCAGAACTTTGTTGTACTGACATTGAATGGTAAATATCACTAGCTTTACCAACTAGTACACATTGTAGTAGCTGAGTCCAATACTCCCTTGGCCATTTCAAATTTTTCACAACTTTTTCAAAACGAGGAAAATATTTGTCTACTTCTTTTTGCTCTAAAAGGGGAACTACCCTAATATTTTTTGTAATGTCAAAACTTGAATCTGTATGTGAAGTGGAATCGTGCTTGCCAGTTTCCAGCTCAAATTCTTTCATTCTAAGTCGAAATTCCCTTTCATCCTTCTCTCTTTGTAATTGCATCTGTCTCTCTCTCTCCTCTTTCTCAAATTGTAATTGTTTATCTTTCTCCGTCTCCTGTCTCTCTCTCTCCTTTTCTTCAAACTGCATTTGCAATTGCTTCTCTTCAAATTGCAACTGCATTTGTTTCTCTTTTTCTTCTTTCTGAAGCTCGAGCTTCCTTAACTTTACTTCCATCTTATATTTCATTTTTGATTCCATTACTTTAATGTCAGTGTCTGTCGTAGACTTACTGACTGATGCCAAAACAGTTTTATCAAAAATATTTTTCCCCACCAAATATTGGATTAAAATATTTTTAATTTCTTGTTTCGTTAAGGACGATTTTGCTTCAGAAAGATCGTACTTTCTGGCAAGTTCAAGCAACTCATCTTTTTCAGACTATCCGACTGCTCCTGAGTTGGATTAGAAAGAAATATTTCCACTTTTGATGACATCGTAAATGAAAGCCTGTTGTTTTCACTTAAGATTTGACATAAAATGTAAAATAGTACTTGGGATTTAGAAACTATGGGAATTTAAATTTCATAAAACAATTTTCTGAAATATTTAACCAAAATTCTTATATCCCGGACGAGCCCCCAATTTTCTCTTGTTACGTGTAGGCTTGTACAAATGTAACAGAAGAAAAGAGTGAAGTCAACAAGCTTTGTATATTTTAACAAAATAATTTATTTCTCTAGAAAACAATGTAAAAATTGGAAAATAGGACTGACGGTTTGTGAATATAATCCAAAATTTAATCCTAAGAATGAAAAATACAAGTCCTATCACTAAATAGTTCTATTAGAATCCAGGTTCGAATCTCGACGACGTACCAAAATGGAAGGCGATGACGTCAGATGTGGTCCTTGTACAAAATAACAATTCCTCAATTGAATCACAGTTTATGTTTTCGAATAATTCCAGAATAAATTTCCACTGAATTTCTTTCTCCCAGAATTTATAAAACAGTACACTCGTTTGGTTTTCTAGAGAATAAATTATTTAAATTCCAAACACAAATGAATTTCAAAAACAATCTGGTAACCTATCCAGCCTTCTAGGTATCAGGAATACAACTGACTGACGAGCGCTCAGAAAGGGTTATATATTCACCCGAATTATCATCCCGTTCTCGCGAGACAGACTACGTGATCTAATAACACTTGAAATACGAAATAAGATATTTGCCAATTTGCACGTAGCTCTATCTAAGAACTAGACTATCACTCTAAAATAAATTTAAAAATAACACAATGTTTATCCAGATTAACACGTCAAAGGACCTTGAAAACAGCCAATCGTATTCGCGTAGCGATTACACTACCGCGGACCAAGGTAAACTAAAAATATTACTAATGTAATACGTTTTACGTCTTAGATAAACATAATTACTGAAAAAGAATTTTGAATCCATTCACTAATCATTACAATAAAATGTAATGAAACAAAAATAAAATAAAAAGGAATTTTAAAACTAACACACAAGCAATTTAATTACATATACGTAACATGATACATGAGCATATTAACAATCTCAGTACTGTGCTTCCGTCTAAACACATCTGTGAACAGTATGGAATCACGAGCCTGCCACATTGTTGTTTGAAGTAACAATTAAAGACTGATGCCTTACTTAGAGAAGAGATAAACATAATGTGATCAGCCTTTTATTCTGGAAACAATTAAAAATATTTCTGAGATGAAAGAAACGAACCACATTTACGTCTGAGTGCACCAACCCTCTTAGTCTGAACAGTTCATGTACGGCTTAATAATGTTTCTCTACATTTTCATTCCACAAGATAACGGGAGTCACAGCTGGCCATGACGTCACATTGTCTACAGCTTCCATGTTGTGGTCAATAGTTATGTGTGTCCTTAGTTTGCATGGATTATACAGAATATTTGTGTAAAAGTGTAAGTTCTCGCTTGCATTGCTAAATTTCATATTCCTTAGAATTGATCATACAGTTTTCTCCTTGATACATCACCATTTGTTATTAATTTACTGCGGAACTGTTTTTTTTTTCTCGCAAATGTTCTCTGTACGCGGTTCTATACCCGAGTCCTCAGTATCCACCAAATACAAGAAGAATGTGTGTGTGTGTGTGTGTGTGTGTGTGTGTGTGTGTGTGTGTGTGTGTGTGTGTGTGTGTGTGTCAAAACCACGGACGCCTGAGGTGTTGGGGCTCCAAAACCCCACTGTGAAATCATCGTCGCTCCGGGCGCGATTTACCCATAGTATGCCACTGACATTAAGTAATGTGAAAAGGAACAGGAGATACTGACATTGTTTAGCATAACGCTCACTAATGCAAGAACCGTATACCCAGACCTGGCGTTGTATACTGCACTGGCAGATCAAAGGATATGTGGTTTTCTTGAAATCATTAGTATAACGAAAAAATAAACCCAAAATTGATGTCACATTAGGCACCAGTAGATCTAGTTCCACGTTGTTCGATATCAGCGCACATTTTACACGTACACAAATGTTACACAACATTCGCCGTACAAACAGGTCATATTACACGGCCGAATGATCTGTTTTAGGAATATTAAGTGCGTTAAATTACATAGGATATATAAATAGATGCTTACATATGTGTTGATAATTGCTAATAATAATCTTAATAATAAGACTTGTTGACGACTTTGGGTTAATCTCTCATTGGCTGGTGGGGTTTGGACGGTTCTAGAAGAATTAAGTAATTTCCCATTAGATGGGCTAGGTCGCGTGAATCGGTATTTCGAAATATTTATTGAGTAGCATTATCTGTCACGTGGGTGTGTTGTGAAATATAGTTGTAATAGAAGATGTATATAAGGAGAGAACTAAGTAATCAAATATTCATTCATATTTTGGGGTCATTCTGGATATAAGGATTTAGTTTTCACATGTGAAAAAATAGGAATGAAAAAATATTAAAATTATTTCACCAATAAGTCTCTATATTTCGCATTTAAGTATATAATTTAAGATGGCATTTTATTTTTCTGTAGACGAGAAATTTGTGAGAAGTATATATTTCCAATCTTGATGGTATTCATGTCCCAAAACAGTACTCAAATCTATCATCTCTGACATAAACTCTTTACCTTACAGATTTGTTTAACATAAAAAGAGTGTATCACAATATCGGTTTGACTTTGATTATAGTCTAGAAAACAAGATCACATATTTTGTGCTCTAAAGAAAATTTTAATCGCATTCAATAAAAATGTAAATAATCAATAGAATCTGTTTTATTTGAGGACAACAATATAAGCGTGGACAAATATATTAAATGTCGCATACCTGTGTCAATGCGTAAACATAAAAATTACAATTTCAAGTCCTAAATGAGTGCTTTTATAAACTGAACAGCGTTAGTTTAACTATACCACACGTTGTCTCCAAACAAAGGCATTAATAATCCTGTGCCAATTAGCTCCGCTAGGCCTTCCTTTAATTAGGATCGATTCTGATTGACAACGGGAAATTAATCACAGTGCTATCTGAATCACTGAAGCAAAACAAATCTTCTTACAGTTTTAAATATATAGCTTCCTGAAACGAATAAACTGCTTTCAGGGTTACCTCTCGGATCCCTGACACGGTTTGTGTGTTGTTCCCACTCATTTCGGTCAAACTCACGCAATGAAGCAGGAAGTGCGAGTCGGCAGCCACAACCGATCTACACATTTTCAGATTCCTCAGTTTGTTGTAACACATGCCTATTTAGAGTTGTGATCTGTCATCGGCTTTGATCTGTATCTGTCTGAAACTAGATATCTGTGTCAGGAAAGGTGACGAAAGTAACTGAAAGTTGCACATTTAATGTTTTACAAAGATAACTATTCTTACGCTCAGTCTGACTCGATAGTAAAACCAAATGAAAACCATTCTTAACATTAGATGGAATAAAGCGGTCAACCTCACATGGTTCAACTTTCCTTGCGAACATTATATACTGATGAAAATAGACCGAGGCCTATTGCGACCACTTAGGCTCACCTGTCAATTATCTCACTGCCTATTATATATATACATACATACATACATACATACATACATACATACATACATACATACATACATACATACATACAATATAAGATACTACAATTTATAGATCTATATTTTCCGACTGCGGACTGAAAGTGGAACGGCCTAACCTCACAGCTTACAGAATCTTCATCAGATAAGTTGGCCTTCTTACAGGGCTTCACCTTCTTCAAAAGACGAAGATGAGCATGATAAATTTGTGACAAATTTGCTAGAGTCATCACAAGACTCAGCTATTATCATCACATACGCTAAATTTGAGGGACTTCCCGACAGTACGTCACTTTCGGAAATTCTATTATCACCGGAAGTATTAAAGCTATTTCTGGAATACTCCGTAAAGCATGGATGTATACACAAATTATCTTCATTTTCTCAGATTTGGGTTAAAATATGAGTTTTAATGCACATTTCTGAGTTATTTAGATTAAAATGATTTATAATTTGCATTATAGTAGACCTTTAATGACTGTTGCACTTTACATCAGCTAGGAAAGATTAAGCTAATTTTCGATTTATTTATGTTGGATAAGTATTTCGCTGTTTTTCTTACCAAACGTCTGTTCAATATCAAGATTAATGTCCCGGAAACTATATATTTTTTTTTACAAGCAAACACCGCAGAGTTCAAACCCAAGACTTGCCGTATCAGATGCGGAAGCTCTAACCTCGTAGACCACCGAAGCGGTTGAAATAAAAAAAAATTAAAAAAAAAAAAAATAAAAAAAAAATAAAATTTGTTGAACGATTGCGGAAGATGTAATTCTCTAAGGCCCTACCTCAGCAAGAAAAAAAAAAATAATTATTTAATGCTGTAGAAAAAATCTCATTTGCATTGAAGAGCAATAGCGGTATATTAGAAACTAAGTTAAGTGTGACTACGTCATACATTAATGTTACTGACAAACTGTCTTTGCACGAGTTTAACAATGACCGCCACGTATTTGAAGCCGCTGCTTGATGGTAATATCTAAGAACATGTGGAAGAAGAAAACCCCAAATAAATCAGATGGAAATTGTTCATTGGAGAATTAATACATAACTATCTCCAGTGAACAATTTCCATGTGCTTTTATTGGGGTTTTCTTCTTCCACGTGTTCTGTGACATTATGATCAAACAGCGGCTTCAAATACGTTGCGGTAGATAGATAGATAGGTAGATAGATAGATAGATAGATAGATAGATAGATAGATAGATAGATACCTGACGTCAAGACCTATAAAGTAGGAGATATTTTTGGGCTTAACCAAATTCTGCTGACCGAATATTGAACAGAGAGAGAGAGAGAGAGAGAGAGAGAGAGAGAGAGAGAGAGAATTATAAATATAAAC
>JAECUM010048345.1:0-26323 GCA_016617855.1 Megalonaias nervosa
AAAAAATCCTGCATTCGCCCATGTTAAAAAGCATAGGCATTTAGTCAAATTATTAAAATAGTATAGTTCTTTATATATACTGATTAAAATAGTATCGGTAATTATTTACAATGATTAAAATAGTATAGATATTTATATATAATGATTAAAATGGTATTGGGACTTAGTTACAATGAGTAAAATAGTATCGGTAATTAGTTACAATTATTAAAATAGGATAGTTATTTACATATAATGATTAAAATAGTATAGATATTTACAAATAATGATTAAAATAGTATAGATATTTACATATAAAGATTAAAATAGTATAGATATTTACATATAATGATTAAAATAGTATCCGCACTTAGTTACAATGAGTAAACTAGTATCGGTATTTAATTACAGTGATTAAAATAGTATCGGTAATTAATTACAGTCATTAAATTAGTATATGGCATTTATATGCAATGATTAAAATATTTTCGACAGTTATGCAAAAAGATTATGTTGTTCTTCTTTTACGAATGGATGAAGTGTTGTTGTTTTGGTTTTAACGCCATTTTTCAACACTCTAGAGTTTCGTATTTTGCATATGGTTAGATTTTTTAAATTAAACGAATTTCCCGTTTTCCTCACTGGTTATACTAGATATTTTAAAAATGGCTTTATATATCTTAGATATTATTCAAAGAACTTTTAATTCCCTTTATTTTGGAATATGATTGATGTGTGTAATAGAGTATACAGCTTTGCCTTACTTCAGATGTGCACCTTTAAAAAATAATTTTAAAAAAGCTAGCTCCGCTTGGTGATTTTCACTTCCTGGACTTCAGTGGTAAATTGTAAAATTAAGAGCAGATAACTTTTTTGTACATTTTATACATTTGGTAATTCATTCATTGCTCTTTCGGACGATGTAAACTCTATAACCCAAATTACAGCCATCAATCTGTGAGGATTGTAATGGTTGGGGTGGGGTGCTTCCAATGTTTTATTGAAACTATTATAGAAGTCCAACCCAGGATCTATTTTGTTGGAAGTTAAATTTAGTGAAAGATAGATGTAAAGCTCCGAGCCCCCAGTCAGCAATGCCGACGGTTAGATGGTTAATTATACAAAAAAAGATTGAAATGCAATGAATAATAATTTAATAACAATTCAATAATCATACGACTCAATTATCCATGCTCTGATATACGCATACGTCCATAGTAACTAATTTTATACACTTCAACCATGTTTCCATATTCACAATTCAAGCATGTGTAAATTCTAACATAACGCATTAATAAATGCACTAGTTTACTACGAAGTAACCTAATAGCGAATTACAAAATTAATTCTGACCACAAGCTAACAATCTACATAATTCCACCTCGCATCTAATAATTATCTACGTAAGCTCAAGCCCATATCTCAAATACACATGTAAATGAAACACTTCAAAGGTAATTAAACGATCCTAGTAATTAAGTATACATACTACAAATAATTACAATTATGATGCCATAATATTCTGCAAAAATCGAACAAGTAACTTACTGACCTTTTCGAAGTTTTGTCTTTCTTTATAATCTGTCTCAAAGTTTTGCCGCCAAATTACGAGTGGCTTCGTTCTCGGAGTAACCCTATTGATCCGCAATCCCTCTAGGCGAATACTAAATTTTCGCGTTCTGAAAATTATCATTCGGCCTGCATTGTAATCACACCCTCTATCTCAATTCCGACTGGATATCGCTGTGAACCGATCCATATCAAACTTAGCGGACAATGTCCATCTCGCTGTCTGTTAACGTGGTGACGGATAAGAATGAGCTCCTTTCACCACGTGGACTTCCTTTTGATCTTTGGACTAATCTTTAATACATAGGTGTGATAATTGCAAACCTTTGTTTAGATGGTGCGATCTATCGCCTTTGCCGAGTCAATTTTTCCTGTCTCCGGCGGGTCAGGTAACTTTGTGTAGGAGTTTAATACTCGCCCGCGGCAATCTTTAGACATCAAATACATGGCCGCGGTAATATTCCCAAGACAGGTAGATTATAGCTTATACATGACTTTATAGCTGGGGCTTAGCAAACATGACACTATCATACACCAAAATAAAGGGAATTAAAAGTTCTTTTAACCATACCTAAAATATACAAGGTCTTTTTTAAAAATATTCATTACAATCAGTAAAGAAAACCTGAGAAATTCTATTTTTTTTTTTTTTTTTAGGTTTTTGGTAATGCAGACAATGACGAAATCAATGTTGAAGCTGAGTGATTTGTTTCCGAACAAGGAATAATAGATGAATCTATACAATATAAAACATGTCTTCATAAATTTGGAAATAATTGCATCTAATGTGTATAATGGCGGCAATAGAGGTAGAGAGAGAAAGATAGAAAGAGAAATTTAGAAGAGAAAGATAGTACGAAAAAGATAGAAAGAAATATGTATAAAGAAAAAAGGTTAAAAGAGAAAGAGAATAGTCTGATTAATATTTTGGATATACATAACAAAATAGAAATAAAAAATAATAACATTTCTATTCTGAGTTTCCATAGGAACAGAATATTTTAAATATTAATTCTGTAAATTTATTAAGTCTAAAAGCAGGTTTGTATTATTTAGCAACCCACTAAACTCGAACTTGAATTCAGTAACATTTTTGAGATCAAAGGAAATTTATTTTCAGGATTAAGAACAATTGACTAAATATTGAGAATAAAAACTTATGGCGTTATTGAAGACTATTAACTTTATATCACGGCATTATATTTGAAAGGAGTTTCATTCTTTTCTTAATGAACTAAATTGAACCAGTCTGTAGGAGAAGTTCACATAGTTTAACAATGTGACATACAATAAATAACTGTATGAATCCGTGCAGAAGGTATGTCATGGGGGACAGAAAAGGAAATGTAAGATTCCTATATAGTTAAGGAAAATGAATGTTTAAATTTTGGACACTGATCATGTCATTTTTGTTAGTGTAACTTTGTAGAGTGATTTAAATCTATCTATCTGTACATTTTATTCTTCCTATATATCTATGTATCTTTCTATTATAAACGTAATAAATCATTTTTAAGAATGGATATGTGCTACCTCTTGTATTTAATGGTCTCTAAGAAGGAAACTACTTGAGTAACGATGCGAAGACATTAATAGTTGTCAAGATGCACATAACATGTCAGTGGCGTAAGACAAATTTCATATTTTCATTTGTAAGAACAATAAGTAACCTGTAAAAGTATATGGAAAAAAGGTGAAAAAAGAATAATTTGTACAGAAACATCTCATTTGCCAATGCTGGTTTTGAACGCAGGGGCGGATACGGTGCTGGGGTGGGGTGGGGATGTAGGTGAGGAACAATGAGCGTGAGACAACCGAAACGTTTCCTAGAGTAACTTATCTTTGCCTTAGATGGTTGAAAATATGCCCTGGAAACGCTTAAAATGCAATAGGTTCCGGGAGCTTCGTATCCTGGGCCTCCATGGCGGGTTCTATTTTACAGACACCTCGTCTACATGTGTACCCTCGCCTTTAAAAATTTTTCTGGATCCTCCCCTGGTTTGATCACAAATTTTATCGCATTGCTTGCTCATTTTTCATTATTAATTTGATTACAGCTGAGATAGCTCTGACAGGCAGCGATTAAGGTTCATGCTTTGCCGACCTTTTTAATTCCAGGTCCGCTTTATTTTTTGCAACCCATTTGAAACAGTGCCGTTTTTCATGCTAGGGAGGGTTATTGATCGACACGATATGTTCCGAATTCAGTGTTTCACGTGCATAAATGTGATAGCTGTAATTTGATTGGTGAATCTAAAGAGCAACAGAACATTACCTCTTAGTGATATCCGTGAGGTCTCCGTTATAGTGGAGATCTAGATTACAATCAGATTGGTATATTACTAATATAACCAAAGTCAGATAAAAGTAATAACTGGTTCTGCAATTACATCTTATGAAATTTCAAAGCATATTAAAATAATCGTACGTTGACTGTTGAATATCAGAGGGAAACATAGTAAGTACCAATGTAACCACACCTATGGATTTTTTTCCACTAATTTTGGAATTTCCATTTGCAGCTCTACGGCGGAATCGGCAAATTTGCGTATTTTTTTTTCATGTATAGAATCCCTTTAATCTTAGAATCCCTACTCCATGCTTACAGTCCACTATTAATTTTGGCGTCTTTTCTCCACGCTTACAGTCAACTGTTAATCTTAACATCTTTTGTACACGCTTACAATCCAATATTAATCTTATCATCGTTGATCCACGCTTACAGTCCAAAAAGTCGAAATGCATAATTTTGAAATAAGTAGGAAGAATTTGCCTCAAGCTGATGATAAACTGCATGTAGATGATTTTAATGTTTGTAGTATAGAAAGTTCAATTTGTCAGAAGGAAGGCAAAGCTAATCGCGCTCTTTTAGATGTAGAATAAAGGAATCTGCATACGCCAAAGTTTAGCACTGGTTTATCTGAGGATGTCTTGTGGATATCTTATGATAAATTTGTGAATTATTTTCGTATACTTTTACGAGTTTATGTGCTCATCATGAAGTACTTGTTTTTGGTGTGAAGATATGCTTTATCTTCTTAAAAATGCTGATGTCAAGATGGAGAATGGGGACGAATTTGACGAACAAAGCATGGAAAGCAAACATACAAAACATTACTAAAGGGTAACTTTATAAGATGTTGGATATGGTATATACCAAGCAAAAACTCAAAAAAGGTTACTAATCGTGAGATACAGTAGGTTTAAATTCCCAAATCCATTCATGCACTGGTCATTCGCTACTTGTATATAATTTATAACTCTTAAAAGTGGTGACTCTTACGCCAAAAAAAAAAAAAAATCCACAACAATGCAACGATAACCTCTAGACGATTAAATATAGACTACAGCTGAGATAATGACTCAATTATTACCGTATGTATTTACTTATAAGTCGCGAGTCCGACGGCAAACTGTATTGATCCAAATCTGCTGTCTCATAATGCGCCGGCAGATCTGGGTCTATGCAGTTTGTTAGGAGTAATCAATAGAACAAACAACATAGACTGATCTGCAGGCGCATTATGCTACGGTAGAGCAGGATCTTTGTTGTATGCAAATTGTTAGAGTACATACGGTACTTAGAATTGAAGAAACTATACAACAAAGCTAGAAAAATATGCTATTCAAATGGGCGGGATGTTTCCATTACCATCATATTGGGAGTGGACAAACCCCAGTTTATGAATAGTCGCTGAATGAACCACCCAACTTTGACAGAAGTAGATCGCTATGAGATTGCTAAGAGACCAGTGCGTGGGTGAGTAGGTGTCGTAATTGCAAAAAAACAGCATGACATTTCACCCCTCCCCTCTTCTCAAACCACTACAGAGAATGTTTCGTCAATTATAAACGCATAAATGTACCATACGGATACTTTTTAACTTAAAAAAATGCCCTCTGAAATGTTTATTGCACCAAAAGTAATACACCTTGTCATAATTATATCTCCAACCTCAAATCCCTGGATATATATTAATCACTCTCTAAGATAGTTGACTAGATCGTTTAAAGTTACCTTTAACTATGTGGCGCCTTAGCGGACAAAAGCTGGTCCAATGAGAAAGTTGCAGTTGAAATTTCGATGTCGTATCTCGAGAAATCCAATATCACGTGTTGAATTAAATTGCATGTCCGTAAAGTTCCATTTTCTACATCGAGATTTTAGATTTTATGTGTGGAATTACACACTGGTGGTTTAAACTTCTATTTCCTATGTCGACGTTTTACAGTGTATATTTTGAATTACACAGCGGTGGTTGAAGTCTCAATATCATATGTCGTGAATCCCTAATTCACACGCTGTATGTAACTGTTTGTGATGAAAGTTCCATTTCATATGGCGAGTATGTAGATTTAATCTGTTGAATTTCACAGCAACGAGAAGCAGCCTTCTTGTTTAAAAATAACACAGTCCGTTCACGAGAGCGACCTCTAGCGAAGAAATTCATAGTAATTCTCGACCTGTGAATGTTAACTTTCAAACTGTAAATGCATGAAATGTAATGGCCCCTCATAATTGAATACACCAATGATGTATCTTAATACTCGATATTATTTTCAATTGTTAAAGTGGACATTTTGTAATGCTACCTTTGACACCAACACATCATTTCACCATATAAAAATAAAAATTCTGACAAGCACAATAAAATGTCCAACCGCCGTTGTGTAATTCAACAGATACAATCTAGAAACTCAGCATACGAAATGGAACTTTCAGCAGAATCAATGTGATTCAGCATGTTAAATTGAAACTCTCAACATATGACTTTAACATTTCAACAACCGCCGTGTAATTCAGAAGATACCATCTAAAATCTCGACATTGGAAACCGAGTTTTCAACCAGCGCTGTTGTAATTCAACATATGAAATCTAAATACTCAACATATGAAATGGAACTTTCAACATAAACTCTTTGAACCAATACGCAAATTAAGAATTCTCGACGTAAGACATTGAAATTTCAACCACCGCCGTGTAATTCAAATGACACAATCTAAAACATCGACCTAGAAAATATAACTTTGAACCGCTACTGTTTATCTCAACAGATACAATCTAAAATCTCGACCTAGAAAAGGGAACTTTAAGGACAAGATTTTTTATACAACACGTGATATTTGAATTCTGAACATATGACATTAAAATTTCAACGGCAACGTTCTGATTGGACCAGCTATTGTCCGCTACGGCGCCTCATACTTAACACATTATTGGCTTCTCTCGTGCCGAGGAAATGGGAGCTAAAGGCCTATCCCAAGGACACGTGCAGGCGACAGACCCAGGCTGGCATATGTGAGTATAAATCCCGATATCATTGGATTAAGAGTCCGCCGCTCTTCCAAATGAGCAAACGATCCCCCCAATCTCATCTTAAGAGATAGAATAGATACACTGGGAAAATAAAGTCACTTAAGAGTAGCAGTTGAACAATTAGCAGACTTTGGAACAGAATAATAAATAGAAATGTGTGCAGTGAAGAATATATGAAGATTAAAATTGATTTTGATTATCTCACAGATAAAAGTAAGAGGCCATTATGCTTCTTCACACAAACTTGCGTTTCTTGAATATGATCTTCTGGAAAAAAAACAAACAAACGATTGACTACCTAAAGAGCTGGCCCAGTCTAGACATTAAAATGATTTACTCATAATGATTAGATTCTGTCCAGCTATTAAAATGAACTGCTTCCTAAAGATCTGACCGTGTAGGGGCACTAAAATGATTTTCCACCTAAAGATTTGTCCCCTTTCCAGTCACTACAAGAGTTATCATCAAAAGGTTCGGTAGAGCATAACAGGCACTAAAATGATTTACCAGTTAACTATCAGGCCCAGTCAAGGCACTAAAATGATTTATCGGCTGTGGCCCCGTCAGGCATTAAATAGATTTCCCACTTGAAGATTTGACCTAGTCGAGGCACTAAAATGATTTATCACCTAAAGCTATGACCCAGTACAATCACTAAAATGATTTAAGACCCAAAGATTTGGTCCATTTCAGGCACTAAAATGATTTAGCACTTAAAGATCTGGCCTAGTCCAGACACTAAAATGATTTACCATTTATTTATCGGGCCTAGTCCAGGCACTAAAATGATCATATGACTCTTTTGGCCTAGTTAGGCATTAAAATGAATTGCCATCTTAAACTCTGACCAGTCCAGGCACTAAAATGATTTACCACCTAAAGATTTGTCCCTGTCCTAGCACTAAAATGATTTAACATCTAAAGATTGGTCCCAATCTATGCACTAAAATGATTTACCATTTAAAGATTTTACCCAGTCCAGGCACTAAAACGATTTACCATTTAAAGATTTGATCTAGTCCAGGTACTAAACCGATGTATGGGGCGATGTACAGATAATACGAACGTATGAGAGAATGACATTTGCAAAGTGAAGTTGTTTGCATTTACAACATGCACAGTGGAGAGAATGTTAGCATACATCTATGTTACTTTTATGAACTGTGGCTGAAATTTCTTTGGATATTGTATTTATGGAAATTATACATCATCTAAGCACACAGCTAACAAAAACGACTGCTACTATGTGCTCAAAAAATTAATATGAAGTAGTCTAAAGTACACTATCTTTAGTAGCCATTAAAATAAGGAAGACAAATTTTGCCAGACTCGATAATACCAGCTTCTGAAAGTGCAATAAAGGAGCAACAAAATGTATCAAAATGTAAAAAAAGAAATCTATCAACTCTTTTTCTTTTTACGATTTACCTCTGAAGTCCCGGAAGTAAAGATTACCAAGCGGAGCTAGCAATTTTTTTTATAGGTGCACATCTGAAGTAATTCCAAGCTGTATACTCTATAAACCATACTACATCAATCAATCACACACCAAAATAAAGAGACTTAAACGTTCTTTTCACAATACCTAAGATATAGAAGGTCTTTTTAAATATCTGGTATAACCAGTGAGGGAAATCTGGGAAATTCTTTTTCTTAAAAATTAAACCGTATGCAAAATACGAAACTGTAGAGCGCCACCTTACTACCCAAAGATTTGCAACAGTCTAGGCACTAAAATGATTTACCATCTAAAGATCTGTCTGGCCCAGTCCAGTTACTATAACGATTTATAACCTAAAAATGTCCCTTTTATTATTATTATTATTATTATTATTATTATTATTATTATTATTATTATTATTATTTTCCACCAAGTGATAGAACATCTGAAGACATTCCAGAAGGGGAATTAATGATTGAACCTTGCTTGCGAGTTCATCGCTGAATATCACAGGAAATATTGTTATTTCCGGTTGATGTGCATGCATTCTGGGAAATATGAACAATGAAAATCTGAAAGCCTCTATTATCTCGATGCCAACTTTGTCTGGGAATCCTGTAAGCATCAACATCTTTGTGCATGTAAAGACGGATCGAGCGTTACGCAAAGAAGTCTACTCATAAATACAGGAATTTATTTTCGATACGTTTCAAAGAAGAAAGTAGCATCACGAAGGATTGTTTAAATCACATTTTTGTGTGTCAATTGCTGTAATTTTTCTTTGTTTATTTCGTGAGTGTTTGGCCTGAACAAAAGAGACACGTATGTTAAGAAAGCGCTAAGTCTAGTTTCACTGGTTTAGCACTGTGTGTTGTCAATTTGTTTCAAATGAGTAATAAATCCATGACAGTGCATTTGAAAAGACTTGCTATATTGTATTGTTGGTTCGTCATTTAGCTTAGTTCATATTAACCACCCGTTACAGTCAGGCTATTCCACCGTGACTGGGGGATACGATTGGCCGAGTGGTCTAAAGCGCTCACCGTTACGGATCGTTGCCATCTCACCTCTGTCTGCGTGGGTTCGAGTCTCGGGTTCAGACAATGTGGGTATGTGAGAAAGCTTGCCAGTTTCTCGTGGGTCGGTGGTTCTTCCTCCATCATTTATACTGACCGCCATGTATAACCTATCTTGTGCTGAAAAATGGCGTTAAAACCTACAACAACAACAACAACCACCGCAACTGAATGGCTGCGCGCTCAGCGTGCAAGAAGCTAACCAGGCCGTGTATATAGTGATCTACCTTCTTCATTTAAACCCTGTTTAAATCATAATTGTGTTATTTAACCAATAAGAATGAAAGTACAATCTCAAAAAAAGAAAATAAGCAACATATCAACTTGCAAAAAGGATTGTGAATAGCCGCAACAGGTACAGAACTACATTTTGTAGCGGACACACTGGACAGGGATGTGAAGAGTTCACTAACTCCATCAATACACAGATCATGTAGTCAGTTTTAACTCCGCTGGAAATGAAAACACGTGTATTTATATTTAACATAAATACAATAAATGTATAGCATGCACGCTGTATCGTTGATATACCACTTGTATAAATTTTTCATTAAAAGGAAACTCGGCATGCCACGCTTCATTTTAATTACAAATGTATGTATCTCGTGGTTTATATAGGACGTAGTCATTACAACGACAGCTTCGTTTCGATATCAGTATGTCAAGAAAAGAACTTGATCGTTATACATTAATAACTGCTTTTAGGATAATTTGCAATGTAATTTGTAATTTGCATATGTAATTTGTGTAACTTTATCACGCGGCGAATAAAAGAGCAAATGAATAACGTTAATATTTTTTGTAGGTTACAGCAAGTAATTTATTGAGGATATCTACGTTTTTAGAGTACATACAAGGGAATATTTCGCGAGTGAAGTTGCAAACATGGTATTGTCACAACCCTATAGGTGCAAGCAAACTTGAGTGAAATTCAATCGTACTTCTGAATTACAATCATGTATTATTTCACATTAGGCATTTAGGAATTGATAGAACTTTTCATTTGACCAAAAGGCCTTGTTATATACCCTGTCCTTTTCTTACAGTTATTAAATCCTGCGGTAGAACAATCATCTTTTGTGTGCATTTGAAACTATGAAGCCATATGCATTGATGAATAGGAATTTACTTGCTGCGATATTTAATTATTCGGTATAGGAAAATAATTTGAGTCTCGCTGCTTTTTGTTGTTGTTGTCGTTGTTTCAATTTCGCAGATGAAATAAGTACTGTATCTATGTTATCGACGATATTCTTCGTACCAGATGAATTGGGTAATTACACAAACCTCAACATTAATGGATAGCAAGTGTTCAATTTACGACCAAGGTAAATTGTAGCACCAATATGTACAATACAATTCCTTTCAGCTTTTAGACAGAGGAGGAAACGTGACATCAAAAAGGTGTGGGGCTCGTTATCTTGTAATCAATAAATTATTCTAGGCTATATCATTTCAACATTACTTTTATATCATTCAAAACAAAACTTTCAGTGTAAAGTCCTATTTTTTTAATACTAAAATCCCCAACGTTACAGTTTCATAATATGTTTTTTTTTTTCTTGAAGCTAATGCATCCGAATTTTAAAACAAGCAAATACTACACCAATGTTCTGATACGAAGGAGTACGATGAAATTGTAATTCAAACTATGAACTCTTTCACCTTGCTTCTCCAAGTTTTGTCGTAATTATAAAGTATGAACATACCAATATTAATTAAACTGTCCAAAATGTATGATCAAAATAATTAGACCTTACCTGCACTCTTCGTAATGAAAAATGTTGCAAGAAGAGTTATTAGGTAAACCAGAATTCGTAAGTTCATGTCACTCAGAAAGGGTGAGTTCTTTCAATTCGTGCTGGTCCCTTCTAACCCCCTTTCGAGCCGAAACATAAAGGAGTGAACAATTTCCGATGAGGTTATGTGCGTAAGTGTATATGAGGCACGTCTCTGTTGATGAACCTTGCGCGTGACAAGCGTATCGCTCCAATATCGAAGGCTGAGACATTAGATGTGCGCATCAAGCATTGGTCGCCAAATGAAGATGGATATTGGACCAACCTATTTATCGACATGACGTATGATTTCCCACGCCTGCTTCCGACTTGTGTTACACGTGGTCACACGAAACACATTGAAAGGAGCGAACTCCGAAATGCAATCTACTAATGAAAGAGAAAATGTCATGGCACTGGCTTTCAGATCCGCACTTTGAGCTAATCATGAAGTTTTAGGCATACTTACGCAATAAGGTTTGTGTTCAGTACATCGAATAGAGGAAACAGCATTCGGAAATCACATCAAAATTGTTCCGTTCTATGACGGTCATGACAAAGTTAGGAAACTGGTCTGGTTTTCAAACAGTCGATTGTCACTGTTTTAATCGAAGTGCTCTTAAGATTCGTAATTACGACATGCATTTACCTGGCATCATAATTGGCAAGCATTCAGTGGTGTTTTATTTAGAAATTTCGTGCTCCTTTTCTACGTTGGGAGAGAAAAAGATCACCCGTATGGAGAGACATGGATAACCTTTCAATAAGCATTAATCTCTATCACGCAATGAGTTAATCATAAAATTCTGCAAGTATGTTAAATTTTAAAATGTAATCTCTTAATTCTGGTTTTATAATTGCATGTCTTAAGCATTTCTTAAACTAAATTATTAAGATATTTTGCTTTTTGGAAAATAAATATTATGTCATGTGAATAAATCACTGTTTCGCAACAGTTATCTGCCCGCATGAAAGGTGGCGCATCAATAAACTCGCTACTTCTCTGGCGTTTAACCTCTTTCGGCAAGCAAAACAGAAGGCACTTGACTATCAATATCTCGTTCGCTTCAATTGAACAGGATTATTACGGCCCACCCGCCATACAGTATAAAATTCTTATAAATTTGTATCTAGTGTCCTGCCTTTTCACAACGTTCGAAACGCTGTGAAAAAGGCAGAATAGCAGACTACTGATACATAGGTACAACGGATACACTGAGTCTGACCGATTTGCCGATATGCAGACAAGAAAGCACAATACGTTTGAAGTTTGTCACCCAAAACATGCGCAAGATTAAAAACCTCAAATAAACAATTTTCGTATAAAACAAAGTTTACTATGTAATAAAAAAAGACAAGAAATGAAAACGAAATATTTAAATTATCATACCGCACCGTTCGGATATATTTCTTCTCCACAAAAAATATAATCAGCACTAAAGAGTTTCATCAGAGAGTAATCGATCGATTTATAAGCATAGAGTCGTGTGACATGAACGTAAACACAAACAACTGATCGGATTTAACACTAATTTCAATACTTTACAATACGGTCAAGATAACGACATGTGTACACAAAGAACATGATTATCTGAGCAATTAAAACAGATGAGGTTGATAATCAACTGAACAAATTCGACATCAAATTTCAAAGTCCAGTGGAAAAACGACCAGTGATTACATCCTTACCAGCGGCAAACAAGAAAATTACGGACCTCAGTACTTATGATTACATCGTTACACGAGGATAACTAATGAGTTATGGACCACAAGTACAGAGATGCATAATTCAGTCATTATATTTCAGACGTTTCAATTTGTACTGTACAATGTCTATGAATTTGTCAATCTGTATTATCAATCGCTAATTTTGTGAAACAGAATGGCAGTATTTTGATTAGAGACAGGGTGTGGCTGGGGCGGGGGTGGATGATTGTCATGGAAGATTGTTTCTCCACTGCTTTTGTTGTTTTTGTTTTTGTTGTTGTTGTATGATATAATGTTTCACACATATGCTATTAAATATGAACGAGGACTATCATAGAATTATTCTAACATTACAGGAAAGGTGTTGACAATAGAATCAGTTAATTATGGCTAATAATGTTTGAGCTGAATTTGACCACCAAACGTTACAGCTTGTCTGTAAAACCACAGAAATTTCTGAACGCCAAACTAGCGAGGCATAATAGATACGACTTTTCCTATTGTCCTTATGTTGATCATATTAGCTGTTTAATTAGAGTTGCTTAAGGTCAGTAACCCTCCAACCTCTCCGCTTCCACAAATGGTTCAATATGAAGACAGAATTTATATGCAATAATGTGAGGAACACAGCGCTCCTTTCAAGTTGTGCCTGCTGAAACTTAATTCCGGTCCATGTTCTATGGCATGTCAGTGACTATTATAAGAAGTCAATAACTCTGTTATGGCGTGTTACTGACTCTTTCATAGCATGCCAGTGACTCTGTCATGGCGTGTCAATGTCCCTATTAACTGGAGTAAAACAAGAATCAGATATATCAGTCTATCCTTTGATTTCCGTCTTTACACCTTTATGTCCAACGGATAGCCTTGATCTTGTGGACATTTTGCCAATTCTTGATTCCTAAGTCTAAAAACGGTGTCACTGAGGACCTGTACATCAAATTATCGCCTCGTAAAACGTACACAGCAAAATTATAAGTTCGACTACCCATGCTCTAAAATCGGCAACAAGGCACCGTGTCGACTCTGCCTTTTCTTCTGATCATAGAAGCTTGATGTTCGATTGAGTCTAATATTTTTGTTTAATTTCTAGAACATAAACTCTGTTATAATGAAGACAGGGATGTGTCAATATAATTTCTCCCCTTTAAAGTGTTTCATATTTTTCTGGGATAAACTCAATGGGTATGCTTCATTTTAACAGTCAGAACCATGCATTGAACTATTTCGTAGGCTCTTATTACAAAATGTCTGCGCAAAATTGATGCGTTGACTCAGAACAGGGAAAGGAGAAGTACTTAAGTGCCTTGTTTGCTGCATTTACTGGAATCCCCTGTTTGCATTGGTCGAAAACATACACAATTTCCAGTTACTAATTTCGATACATTTTGAGACCAGTAAGATAAGCGTTGTTCTATGCAGTGCTGTCAAGCTATATACCTGTTTTAAACATCTGTTTGCGCATTATTTTCACAGTATAACTTTGTAATAAATTCAAAGCTAGTGAAACAGTTTAGTACTTCTGTCTCGTAATCCAATAATGCAGAGTTAATCCCACTCGTTATTTTATTACTTGCGCGTGTGGATCTATGCACCATTTCATTTAGAATTAATTTTTTTTGTTGCATCTAATTATATTTAAGCGACAATTGGATAATTTATTTAAAACTTATATTTTGAGATTTTGACCAAAAATTTAACTTTATAGAAATTGTCCAAAGGGAAAAAATTTTGACTTGGGTTAGAAAGATTTATAAGAGCGGGCACCAGTTAGTTTTCATGTGAATACGATCCAATATTTCTCTTTTTTTGTAAATATTCAAACATGTACCGACAAATACAACCAGTGATCAGCTTATACAATCTATGTAATATTTACATCTTTTGGTTTGATTCAATGGCAAGACAGGGTGATTTTGCAAGATTCAAATATAAAAATTAGGTTACAACAGTCTTTTATTTGTGGATTTGAGGACGTTTATATTACTTTTACGATTTCAGACTGAGTTTTTACTGGTAAATGTGACATTTGTTACAGAAAAAAAAACCACCATGAAAGTACTCAGGTTCTCAAACACATGACTTTTTTTTTTTTATCCATTCCAACACCTGTACAAACTTTAGTAGAAATAGAGCAGAAAATGTAATTCTCTGTGTCACTGCATCATAGGACGAGTCAGGGTGGTGTCAACTTTTATGTCAAAATATCGTTGATTTTATTGTTGCAATTTTTTTTCCCCCAGACCAGTCAGAATGCGTTTTACATTTGGCAAGCAGGTGGGTGTTTGGCACGGTTTAAACGACAAATTAGAGAACTGTGGTTTAGATAATTGAAATTTTACGACACTTATCGAGAACATTTTAAGAGACACGTTGCTTTTTGTAAAAAGAAGATACTGTCTACTTCAATTGATTTTCGAATCAGCTACAAGTTTCTTACAATCTAAATCTCACTTATTGTCGATTAGTAAGCAGATAAATAAATTTACGCAGATACTACTCAAGGTTTTACGAGATGGAGACTTATTATGATCCTGAACACTTAATATCAGTTTAGGACCACAATCACTTTCGTCTTAACACAGCATTGATTAAGCAGCTCACTGTAGAAGCCGACTAAGTGATCTGGTTATTAACTGCTATTTACGAGATATATTTGAATAAATGATCTGAGTGATCAATAAAACACAACAGCAGTTGTAATGGTCACCCTTTCATTCATACGATATCCTAATCACCCATAATTGTCAGCGTCAGACTGCGTTTTGTTAAGGTTAGTACCTCTTTTCTCTGTTTCACTGCCGTGTGCTCCGCAATGCGCACCTGTTCTCTGTCGTCTGCCCTTTTCTCATCTTGTTTTTAAAGGTCTTATTCACTCTCCTCTTCATGCTATTGACGACGTTTTTAAACGGTAACCTGCCAACAACCATTGGAAGTCCAGAGTACGTCAGCAATCGGTTACAAAAGATGCAATATTTCCAACACCTTTGGTCACCAAATCCGCTGAGCAACATGTCCTTGGTAACTTGACTGAGTAACAGAATAGTGTCATGTTTTAACCGCGACAGTTTTCTCCGAAATCTAGTAATCTGCAATGTTGTAAACCTTGAATAACAAAGATAAGCGATGACTAGAAAATTTTAAAAGAATATGACAAAATTATTCTAATTATGAGCAATGGGGGTGGGTGGGTTCTGTACAAAGGGCATAATAATACAATTAATATTAATTGTTCGGCATCTCTACTAACGAAGATTCTGTTGGTACCTGATGGCTAACTTCAGGAAGCCATCTGTAACCACCCGTAACTTAAATCGGTAAGACTGGGCCAGACTCCGAACGCACACTTCGTCCAGTGGTGCATCAATGGTACCCGGTTAAATGCATCTAGTGCCTTCTGTTCTAGCCTGAGTCAGGGAGATTTTCTGCTATTGAATCATAATGAGAGTAATTACAACGGCTCCTGGTATTTTACAACTTCCTGAATAGAGAGATAAAAAAAACCAAGGAGGAATAAAGGGAACAATTAGAAGAGGGTATAAAGAATGCAAATTATATAGCGAATAAAAGTCCTTTCAAGTGCACTAGATTTAGCAAGGGACCTCGTGTGTCAAGGTCTGATTAAGATAAATGCAATAAACTGACAAGCTTAAACAACATAGTAAATATGTTATATATTGTTATAAATAAACAATTATTTTAAATGTAAACAAAATAATAGCAAGCAATCCACCTTATCCGTTTCCTGCAGTTTAAGTTAGCACTTGTATTTACCAAGACACTGACAAAATATTTCAAGAGACAAAAGTCTACTACACTTAAACAACTATTTTACACACTAGCAATTAAACATGTTTTGAGGACTCATTTGGAAAATTTAACCAGAATCAATTAATTTGGACGGTATTTACGGCAACAGCCGGGCGTGGAATTTCTTATTGGCATTTAACAGGTCAAAGTATACCAGAATTGGAACAAACAGGGCAACGGGCGAGTAGACGTAAAAGAGATGTTTAATTTCGATCCCGGTTAGCGCGAATGAAGCTGGTTGGGGACTCGGTTAGAATAACTGTCAGCCGTTTTGGTGACCCGTTGAAACGACCGTTTGACGGTTAAAAACGCTTGGTTGTCTGGCCGGTCTAGACCCCTCTTCCCCTTTTTCTTCCCGTGAGGCCATATTTTATAATACTTGTTTTCATCATTAACCTTTTGTTCATACAGCCACTTGACTATTTTTGTATTCATGGAAGACAAATGTGAACTGATGTTTGTGCTTTGAATATAAATGTAAATAAAATAATAGTGTCCCTAGCATAGACGCAAAGCTGGTTGCAAAGGTTTCGTACAAGACACCAATAGCTGAATGATCATTGCTGTCGTTTAGTGTCAGTTTGGTTCTATTTACACGGACTTAAAGCATTACCCAACATCCTTTGCAATGGTGTTCATGGAGGTTAATGAAGTAAAATCCAACATCGGGGAAGGTGTTGTTACTGAGTGTAAAACCATCAACGTTTCGAAAAAGTCTCTTGTTGAATCCCTGCGATTGTAACTACGCGCATTTGTTGCAGTAATCTCGCTGATCGACATGGCAATGCTGGTTTTAAGTACATTGCCGCAGTGTCCGGTACCCACTGATGAACGCCACTCTGGTAGACATAACGATGGATTCCTACAATTCCAATGGTGTCGCCTACAGGAAACTCACATTTCCAAGCCTAGAAGGCACTCTCCAGAGCGAGAGAGAGGATGCTAGTACATACGGCATGGTCTGACAGATTTCTTACCCGGCTAATAACGAATGTTTTAGTAGCAGCATCCTGAGGGTCAACTAGATCACGTTACATAGACATACACAAGCATACAAGCATGCACAATAGGCAATGATTGAAAAGAATGTCGTTTTGTTGCCGTCCTGGACCGTTGAGACGTTAACAACGACTATATCAAGGACGGATATGTCTCACCATGAGTTTGACTGCAGCACATGGTTTTCTGTAAGACACAAAGAACTCATCCGCCTGCATCTTCCACATATCCATCTATTCTTCCTGCTGTTGATGTTTTCTTTTCACATCCTTCTCATTCTCTGATTATTTCATTTCACCATATCTTGGGACTTCTCGAGGACAATGGTGGTCTTCTTCTCTGTTTTTCCTGCCAAACAAGTGATGTTTTACTCTGTGTATATGCACTATAGCTTCGCTTTTAAATACCATGGTAGTTGTTGACGAGTGAACGATAGGTGGTAAAAGTGGTGAATGTATCTCTTTATTGTGTGAGAAACACGGACAATGAAGAAAACCAACCATCCAATTCGGTACGCACACGTGAAAGAAAACATTCTGTTTATTTTAAACAAAGATCGATAGAGAGATTGTGAAAGAGCAAAGTCGACATGGATAGAATAAGAGCGCTACAATCGTACCTATTGCTGCAAAAATCGTATCAATTATCACACCTTTCTCACTGAACTGTTGTTTTAGACTTTCTTCTAATGGCAACTGTTCTCTAACTTCTTCATTTATGTTTTTTTCTTAAAGTTATGCTCAAGATTTGTTAAATGAACTACTGCCTGCATTCTTTAACACTTTATCATTCAACACTTCACAACAGTTGTTTCAGTTTCACGTTGTTTAGTTGCATCTGTATTTTGCTGATATTTTTCCTTATGACTTCTATCTGCTTGTTCCACGTTACAGCGTTTGAATTTTTATATGTTTTGTATTACAACATTTATATGACTTCATAATATTTTCGTTTGTCTTGCTGAGTAAATAAACACTGTGTAGGTCGAAATTCTCCGCTTAGAGCTATTTCATTGTAATACTCTGCTTCTCAGATGGATCATTTGTGTTGTGTGCATTTCGCCTTCGTTGGCAACTATTTAATTTTACATCATTGGTTAGCATCGAGTTCTAATGGCTATTCTGAAGATCTTCTTAAATATTTGCCATTCAGTGGTATCCATTTATTTCCTTTTTTGTAATCAAAAGATTTGACGATGTTATTTCCATCTTTATTGGTGGCAATTAATTTTAGGTGATAATACTCTTCTTAAATTTATCCTTTGTCAAAAGTTTTATTGGTTCTTAGCCTAATTCATTATAGTACAATGTTTCCCATCAACTTTTAAATGAGGTTTAATTACAACGGTTACGTTGTGACTTCACACATTTTTTAAAATCACCATTGCAGAGGTTTCACTTGAATCGGTCTCCCGTACCCACCCACCCCCTACATCCGACACACACACACAATCACACTTGGTTCAGGATTGAATATTCGTAGCTGTGATATCCGTCATATGACTGTTAATATATATCCACTAGTGAATTATTCTTAGTAATTTACAAAGCGAAATTGTTAGAAATAACGACGAGACATTTCCTCAGTAATCTAGCCTTTCGTAACTTGAGAACGTATGAGTGCTCATTTCAAATGAAATTTTTCGGCAAGTATGCCTTATGTATATGAAAAACATATTAATGCTCATTTCAAATGAAATTTTCCAGTGAGCTTGTCACTTGTCTTAAGCATATGGAGAACATATGAATGCTGATTTCAAATAAAATTTGTTGAACGAGTTTGAAATTATTTGACAAATTTCATAATTGTCATTTGAACTGAGCACATTTGTTACATGACAAACTTTGCTGATTTTACTTGTCGAAACAGCAGGATATTGTAGTGCAATGACATCAACATATATTTCGAATTCTAGTTTGCAACGTCTTTCTCCTACATTTATGACGCCATGAATTGTTATTATAAGCGTTTCATATCTAACACTGATGATAATGAGGATATAAACCTAAATAACAAAGTAGCCATATTATCAATAATAAATCCTCGTTCATGTACGTCAGTAGTGTGCGATCTATAATTCTTGCAAATGATTGGATGCACACCGGGTTCTAAATTAGTATTGTATTTCATGACTGACAATATGACCAAAATACTAATTAGATACTGTCTATCAAAATTATAAATAAGACCGTTATAAGAGATTCCTATCAAGAAGCGATGATTATTTAATGATATCATTGATGCCTATCTCTTCCGGGTTGTCTTTACTGTGTTCCGATCGATGCGTTGCCATAAATTCAAAACATTATATTTCTGCATGCCGAATGTAAATTTTGGTCAATGATACAAACAAGAAGTTCATACGTCATAGCTTAAATACATGACGCCATACCGCGTGTGGGACGGATAATCAGAGGAACAATCGGCTTTTTATTCATTCATTGATTTATTTATTTATACAAATTTTATTTATTTATTTATTTATTTATTTATTTATTTATTTATTTATTTATTTATGAAGAGTTGCGTTACCTTGTCTTTGAGCTGGTTTCTGGGACTTATTACCATATCAACAATATTGGAGTGATGAAATGGTTATAAAAATCCTTTATTGGATGGAAATAACAAGTCAACCACAAATCCAACTAGAACCAATTTGATGACTCGCCATCGCAAAATGCCTACTTTTGTACCAATTACCTTAGTATGAACAGGATATATTTAGATCTTCTACTCACAGATCCATCCCCCACCCCCTTTTCTGATCCAGACGCATCACACATTACATGTACTACATGTCTTTATCAGTGGCGAAACTATCTCTCCATAGACCCCAAAGCAAACATTTTATACCGGCCCCCTACCTCCCTTACTGCCACTTTAATTTTTTTCCTGGTTGGGCCGGGACCCCCAAGACGGCCGAGCCCCACAGCACGGCTGTACCTGCTACCACGGTAGTTATGCCACTGGTCTTTATGCTATGACAGCATACAAAATGTCAATTTTTTTCAAAAAGTAGTTGAATATGTGACTAACAATGTCACATCAATTGTCGACGAAACAACATGAAATTTGGTTCGAAAATTGACACGGTCTTGATACATCTCGACAGGGCAACGACCTCATGTGCCAGGCTCAGGACTTCCTACCGCACAGGAGGAAGGAGATTCAGTGAGGTTGAGAATTCTTCCGATTGGTCCGAATCGTCTTATGACCTCTGTAAGAAGAGAGGCAGAGGGAGGGACGCAGAGACTAGTTGGAGTGCCACCGACAATTTGAGGTGGAAAATTATTGTAGGGCGATGAGAAATGAAGTACAAACCCGCTTTGTAACAAAATTGTGTAAATAGTTCATCCAGTTTAAAGCCTCTGCATTACTCCCTCTGCAGAATATGAAACAATATACAATTCCAGAAGACTCAAATGGTGTGTTGTCCTTGTAAAAGCACAACTTTCTGACAAACAAAGTACATGACAAACATTTGGACTTGCATAAATAATATAAGTCAAACTTCCAGATTTTCATAAGTGACAACGTCGTTTTTTAGTTCCATAAAAAAAACCTACAGGAACAATATTCGTATTGGAACAGATCTTACCGTATGATGATTCAATATAAACATGCCCAGACTCTCATCCCTGAAGAATAAATGTGTTTTGCGGAAAATCTTCCTGTACAGATGGGATTAGTGTGATCAAGAAGACGGACAAAGAAGAAATAAAAGACAGTACTAAGATACAATGGAGTTGGACGCTTCCATCCTATGTGGAAAACGGTTGAAAGTAAGTTGATATGAGAGATGTAGGGTTAACAACGCATGAAAGTGAACACACAGACATGTCGCCTTTCTAAAGATTTATTTCTTAAAATAACTTTCCATTAATTTCAGTATGACACAAAGGTTGGTACGAAAGAACTCATGACATGAACATATTTATGAAGAGGCTTAGAATACGAGGAGTGCTCCAACTGCTGAAACATCAAGTAGAGCGAGACATGACACATACAGTATCGTACATTTTTCTTTTATCATTTATCCTGCATGAAGTTATTAAGTGACAGAATTTTAATTTCCATAATAATATACTTTTTATCTGAAGAAATAGCTATATTGCGTTAAACATTCCTGGAGTATATTTAGGCCAGGTCCATTTTTGACAGCTTCCATAGCAACCATGAAAACTCCATAGCAACCAGGTAGAAAATAATTATTTTTTTTCTTCACATTTCCCCCCAAAATGATACACTAGTAAAATTTTAATTAAAGTATTGGAGAAAATATTTACTGTGTCACAGTCTACAAACAAATGGTGTGCATCTTGGTCCCAATGGCAGCCAAGTGAGAAAACATAATCTTTCCCAAGAAATGTTCAATGCGACTTGTTTTAGTTAATATTGTTTCTTATAGCATCCATAGCAATTATGCATCCTTGACATCAGCCAGGTGGAAACTTGTTTTAATGTTTTTAAAACTAGTATGGTAATTTAAGTCAAACTTTACAATTAAAGAATATTTTTTTTATACATTTTCTACAATTACTGAATGTATAGAGAACAATAAACCGTCTGCTAAGGGTACAACCGTTTATTTTGCCAAAGGAAGAAGGGGGGCACCTTGGAATTTCTTTCAAATCAGAAATTGTTGTTCTCTATTACCACAAGATGGTTAATTCGTTTCAGCTTTTATAACTGGATATAATACGTTCTTTTCCACAAATTAGAGCGATCGCAATCTATATGAAGGCTGGAAATTTGTAGTATTGGGGGTAATACAAACATTTGATTTTAATGGAACCGGGAGAAAAATCTGTTATTTCAGTGAGCCATGCTTGGTTCTTTTAAAATGTGTTTCGTTTACAACTTGATAATTCACTTCATTGTTTGGAAAGTAGTCAAATGTGGCGACCTGTTCAAAATATTTCCGTTCACACTTCATAACATCATTCTTAATTATTCATGCTAAAACTACTATACAGCTTCGCTCACATTTAACTTGCTCTATCAGTGAACTGACAATGGGTAAGTGTGTACCATATAAACAAATAAATTAAGGGCTCATCATTTTAGTCTTTTATTTTCCATTAAGAGAGAGAGAGAGAGAGAGACAGAGACAGAGACAGAGACAGAGAGACAGACAAACAGAGATGTTGTAACGTAAGCTTACAATCGGCAACACTTTGAGATGAGCCTCATGATCCAATTACGAACTAAATTACTTTGTCTATTGCTCTAAAACTGCATAGAGAAACTGCTTTACTTCAAAGAGAGTAAGTTATTACATATTCAAACTATTGCATCCCATTGGTGTCAGCAATACTTTTTCATTTTTATAATATAAATTAATGTGAAAGCAACAATATCCACTCCCACTCTGTTTACTATCTTGATTTGTCACGTGATCATATTACCGGTAGTCAAGCTCTATTTTTGGATGAGGAAACGCCCATGTACTTCGAAGATTTACCGTCCTTAAATGCGATTTTACGCCTTATTAGACTGAACACAAACTTGATTTTTTATAGAGGTTAGACCGGCTAAAATTTACAAGTAATTTGCAGACGTCGTAATTTACAATGTTAAATAAATAATTACCATTGTTCTTCTAATCGACAACTTTGACAGTTTAATAATGAACTGAACTATGAATTCATGATATCAAAGGAATTAATTACGTTACTGGATTGTGTAATTTAAACTATGTTATCCGCCATCATAACTAAATGCTAGTGTGATAACTCTTAGAAACATCGTTTTCAAAAAGTCTGAAAGTGATGAAATTATTCCTAGCTCTGTGTGTGCCGTTTGATTTGTTGTTGATTTATGTTACCATAATTGTAGCTGTCATTATGCACGAAGATGAGATAGGGAGAAGGGATCAGACACCACTGTTTAAAATCTCCTCCATTAGGAATTTTGCAATAATAATTTTTTTATTGTGCATTTCTATTTATATCTCTTTTTTGAAATCATTCATCACTTTTACCATATTTGTCGCTCGTTATCATATACCAAGTACCTGTTCAGTGAAAACATTTTTTGTTTAGGTTCAGGCTCTGATAGGTCATATTAAGAACATGGAAAAAACGTGATCGAGAAGGTCATCCTTTAGGTTTTCTAATATTTAGAATTTTTGTTCGATAAAAGTCGATAGACTATATTCAGTGTCTTGTTTAAAATTATGTTTTTTCTTTGCATTTTTTAAAATTATATTTTTTGTCATGTTACCTAATCTGAAATTTTCATTATTGTGATAACTTTGCGTTCTGTTTTTCTGTTTTCACTTGCTATTATTTCGCCGGAGGTGATGTAGCTGTTTTGAGTATCTTGTTCATTTGTTTAATAAGTAAGGTTGATTCTTCACAGAATCTTCGAATAACAGGAGGCTAAAGTGAGTTATAAACAAAATCTAATCATGTCTGTATCTTACAATACAATATCAGAAATGCTTAAACGCTTCAGCTAATAACTACCATAGTGTTTATTTAAGGAAAAATGTTCAACGAAAAAAAAACAAAAAAAAAAAAACAATTAGTATTAACTCTGTGCTTGCCATCCGGGATTTAATTCTGCTGTCTTTGTTGAATACAAGATGCTTTCGAAAAAGTCGCTTAAAATGTCAATAGTTCGACCGCTTGACAGGGATACTGAAGAAACTGAGACTCAAATCATTCCGTTTTCACTCAGTTCAGAATCGAATTTATGATAACACATGGACTTTATCGGGAAATTTTTTTCAACACTCTAGGCAAAATGCATTGTCAAGTATGCATTTCTAAAATGTTTAAACTTCTTTTGGTTAATACACATCAGACAAATGTCAACTGAATAAAAACAAAAATCAAAACAATTTACTGCGTAAAATAAAGATCTGATCTTGCCGTTACCCCTCAACCCACACAAATGCTTTGCTAAACGTGTAGAGATTTACAATTGGTCCACCATTTTCTAAAAGTGTTGAAGAGCTGTAAGGTTAATAATTCCAATTTCGTCTTACCAGTTAAAAATTAACTTCCTGAGAGCGAATGAATTTTTACCTTATAAGATTGGCACTCAAAAGCAAATTTAGTACCATTTGGAGACTACAGTAACTATCTTTTCTGTATCTTGGTCAAGACAACCAAAAATCCACAAACTATATCAATGATTATTAATCATTTGTTTTGAGTTTTTAATTGATCAGATTGGTTTTGGTGAGTACCTACAAGACAATCCAAATGGTTAAATAAAAGAAGAGGGATTGTTTGTTTTCCTGTTTATGGAAACAATTTTGTGGACGTCGACGATAGTGAGGTGGCTATGAACTCATAGTTAACGACAACTTGGTTATAGGAGCTGAAGTGATTCTTGTCCAACGCTTGTTCTTTTATAATATGCTTCGTCTCAACTATTTGTGAGCGCATCGTACAAACCTGGCTTTGGACAGCATTAGATAATGAGGGTGTTGTTTGAACGAATCCAGTACACTTTGTAACATTATCATTATGTCTTGTATTTCTTCATCACATTGGAAAACATTTGACTTAAAAGAGGTTTAGTTAACATCATTAAATCACAGTAAATGCAAAGGGCTAAGAGGGAGCGTATGTTGGTGTGGGGTCTACAGGTACAAGTTTTCGTGAGTACATGCGCGTTCTAACCGCAACACCTCACATGGAGCTAAATCATGGTTGTATAGAGGATAGGCAAATAATGGATACTGTTCTCCTTCGGGAAGTCTGTCAGGAAGGCGGATGTATGTCACTGAGTATATGGTGACAATTTAATTCAAACGTTTCTGGTGTCTCTTTCATGTCTGGCGCTTAGCTCTTCAATTGAATTCTGCTTTTGATCAACCGTCAGAAATGTGGGACCCATCTTGCATAAACCCTTCTGAGCCTAATATTATTCTTCAGTATATTAAAAAGAGCTGATGAATTAATGCCCATTATAATAAACATTTCCGCTACTGTGTACCGGGCATCTTCATCGTTTTTCCTCTTCACGCAAGACAGGCAAACGAAACAGCAGAAGAGCCCCTTCCGATGAAGAAATTCAAGGTAATCATTTATAAGAAGAAAAATGGACTTTTGTGATTTGTTTGAAATTTCATTGTGATTCTTTTTCACGAGAATTCACATAAAAGTCAGTGCGTCTATGTTTTTATTTCTTTTTTAGTATTCATGCGTTTTGAGACTCACACATATATACATACATTTTACTGAGGGTTTTGTTTTACTTTGATTTGGCAATAACTGAATAGAATGACTTTTCTGAGAGGTATGGGTGACTCTAAAGAAGGGCCTTTTGGTTTGAAAAATAAAATCATGGACCTTTGAACATCAGATACAGATGTTTTAAACCTTCTCCACGTTCAAATCCTGCTATTGAAGTGGTAGTGGCTATTGTCGCTGCTAGTGTCGCTTTAAAAGCGGAGAGTTTGAATGTAGGTGTAGTTCGCTTTCTCTTTTGTTTTCCAAAAGTGACTTGATACATTACTCTAGTAATCTTAGCTCTGCCAAAATATCACGTGACAGACTGTCAGTTGTGTATTTACTGACTTCTTTCCGAATATCTCCTCTTGTTGCTTTCTATTTTCTTTCTTAATTTTGAATAAAAATATGTTCTTCCTCTTTTTGGCGTTGGAATATATATATATATATATATATA
>JAECUM010048346.1:0-31973 GCA_016617855.1 Megalonaias nervosa
TCATATACTGGTGAATCAAGTATTAGCAAAATTGTTACCCTTTGACCTTTGACCCCTCTGAACCAGATATGTTCTATCCCTGTTCAGCTGAAAAATGAATCACTGATATCTCAACAATAGCTGGAAGTTTCATGTTCCCGTTCCATTTCATAATATTGGTTGTAATGTTGAGTAAATGCAATCTTTATTTCTAAAATAGTCGATTTCCACCATGAGATAGGGAAGAGGACCTGTGTGAGACTTTGGTACGAATGATTCATGTTCTGTTGAAGAAATTCATGATTTATTCCTGATGACTGCCTGGATGCACTGTTACTGAACGTTTTCAGCTATTCAACCAAAATTAAATCATAATGTAATAAATCTAGGGTATGTGCCATTTGTATTTACGTCGTCATTTTAAGGATTTATTAGATTTTTGTGATCACATGTTCGATCATAGGAAACTGATGTTGGGGAAATATTCCTCAGCCAGCCGCGTAATTAGCCAGTTGCTAGGGACAAACGCCACAGAGTGCAATGTTAATGAGATTTCATGATGGCATGGTTTAGTTTCGTAGTGTGTATCTCCATCTGGACTATTTGTGATAGAGACTGATATTTTGTATAGTGGAATAATTGAGAAGGGATTGTTCCATTATCTGAAGATGCTTTTTATTGTTGTTATGATGGTAGATATGGTGGATTGATACAGGTGAAATGAGGCTTAACATCATGATTTTACTGACCTTGGAATACATTAGGAAAATAGTTCCTTGTAATTGGTGTTTGAGTTGTATTTATATTTTCACGGCAGGAAGTACTGGCGCTACGTTACGAAAAGCTAATAACGAGAAACCAAGCAATTGTGAGGTTAGCATGCAGTTGTGAAGTTGTCATTCAAACTTGAAGTTGCGATACTTGTGGTCATTCATTGATTACAGAAAAATTATATATGATCTGGGTGCGTTGGAAATTCCAGTAGGCAACGGTTGTTGTCGACAAGAGGCTTCTAGCAGAATTCACGCCAGGGTTGGATTTTCTCGGTAAAGAGACCCCTTTGGCTTATTACAATAATAGCATCAGATAGCTCCTTATCGGTCCACTCTACAGTTATCAAAATGACACTGTTGTTTAGAAATAAGTATGATAAATATAAAGAGGACAGATTAAAATGTGATCGAAAAACTACTCCATCTTGTTATAGTTACAATGATTGCAAGATTTTTGTTGGGGAGGGGGGGATAATTCATCACAGTCATATTGTCTTGTCCTCATATTGATGACATCTCAGATGAATAATACTCATTTAATATAATTAAACATACGCATACTTAATATACTTTAACAACACTTAAGTCCGATGTTCTTTTGTTCAATGAAATGCATTTGTATTTCATCTTTAGATAAATACCTTTGCAAATGTGGGATAATAAATTGTATTTATATTAATGGCAAAAATGAAAGATTACATTTCTTGATTGTCCGAATTATTTTTATTTAGTTTTTGTAGAAATTAACGAGATGAATCTGCAGTTTCAAATATTATCAGTTAGCATTTCAAACTTGTCTCGTGACATATTGATAAAGTTCACCCAATGAATTGCTGAGTGGAAATAATTTAAATTTTATTTAAATCATTTAAATTTATATTTTCATTGTTGCTAAATTTATCCAGATGACTATTTGAATGTCAGCACCGTCTTTTCTTCTACGTCGTTCTACTTTACAATTGCATCATAAGTTCCTTTAATTTGTACTACAAGTGATTATTCAGAAAAAAGGACTTCAATAAAACGCTTGCATTAATGTAGTTGACTAAGTTATCTCCCCTTAAAATTTTCACGCTTACTAACTCGATAAGTACCTTTTTGATGGAACTGTTTAACTGTTATAAATCTTAAGCTGTCGTTTCCATATCACGTTATTTCTAAACTTTAGTGTCACTTTAGGTAATTCTGAAAGATGGGCGCTTGTGTGCATCTGCGTCGAACACAATGGAGTGTATGTTTGTGTGTATATGGGTTATTTTAAATAATACAACATAAATTTTATTAAATGTTGCATGAGGGAAAAGCACGTTGCAAAAATCAGACAGCTGATCGTAATGTTTGCTCCCGTATGTTCGAGCAATGATCTTGATTTAGTACAAGTTTTATCAGAGCAGTTTTTTTTCTCATACAAAAGTAAATTCTAACTTCATGGGGATATAGTTTTCTTTATACTAACTTGTCTAATTATCAGGGGATATAATTTTCTTTATACTATTACATTAGTCATATTTGGTGTTTGCGGAACTCAAGAGTCTTTGTTTTCAAGAGAATCATCTTACACGAAATGGTCTATTCCAGCCTAGTCCCATAAAATCCCGCTGCTGAAATATAAATGCTTTTCGAATGATACATAAAATGGACGGATAAAATCATTTTTTATTTTATTTTAAAAACACATTTTCAAGAGTTAGTGCTAAGACGGGAGTGTTTATAGAAGACAAGTTTGCAGTGAATGCGTGCAAATATGAGAATGTATTCCGAAAGACACTTTATTAGTGAGGTATTGCTAAGATAGGCGTGTTTTGAAAGACTGGAAAATACTTACAACTTTGGATCTACATCCTCCCCAATATTGGTAATGCAAACCATCCATAGTCTTGAAATCCATGTAACAATCCTTGCAAAGAAAATGTAAATCATTAATGGCTATTTGCGATCCTATTTGGCTGGATGTTGTAGTTGTTCAAACCTTGGATTGCAAAATAGTCTGCCATATTCAAGTCATCGCCTAATTGAGATATTTTTCTTTTGTATTTTTCTTGTTGTTGTTCAATTCTTCTTTTTATGTTTCTTTTTAGGTTTCCAAACTAAACAATCACTTCGTTAAGAAACTCACTTTTTACTGCATTATTTGTAATTTATATAAACTGTGTAAATTATTATAAAACGACCAAATCTTACAAAAAGTATTATCTTTAACCAGGATTATGTATAAACCAAATGTGGGTATTTAATTTCATCCAAGCATCTCGTGATTAAAAAAGTAGATCCCAAAACATGTTGTCAGTCATTAGAATAATGTATATTACATGAAGCGGTCTGCGTACCCGGTCTAAGAAATTATGAAATTTAAATTTCATGATTTGTTGACTAGGGTCAATTACCGTGAAAAATATGCTTATGAACCTGAAATTCCCTAAGGGTCTACCGTAAATAGAATGTCATGCGATATGATTGATATATTTGTATTTAATTGAGAAATCACAATTTCAGCCGTTAGAAGCCATTTTTGAGCACGAAGTTAAACTTTAGTTTAATAAAGCAAACAAACCATACTACTAGATGTCGAAGTTCGACAAAAGCATGATTGATATGCGCAAAGAGAATGCTGCTACATCAATTTAGCTGATAGTTATTGAAATGTATTTTTACAGTCATGCACTTTATCACGCTACAACTACAACAATGTCAAAAGTTGCTTAAGAGATGGGATCAAAATGTATCCTCTGGATGTAAACAATACCCAAAGGGGTCCGGTGTTTGCTGCATTTTTTCCAGTCCGATATGTGCTGACGAAATGGTCCATTTTTTACTGCATTTTCCCAAAATTGATATGTACAAATGATGGAGGTCCACTTTTTACAGCATTTCCCCAAACCGATATGTTTCCAATTTTTACTGTATGTTCTCCAGTCTGATATGTGCAAGTCAAAGGGGTCCAATATTTACTGTATGTTCCCCAGACTGATATGTGCAAACTTCTCAATCCAGATATACGACAGAGACAAGAATGTTTAAGGCTGACGTACATCTGGATGGATAAACTAAACGTATATCTATGTAGCCATTAATGAAATATCTGCAACATTTAATGAGAAAAATAAAAAAAATAATCATTTGGTTCAAATAACCTGACAATATTGAATACGATGCCATTAGTGATGACACATGATAGTCATTGTGACTTTAGTGAAGTTTGTGTGATGCAATAACAACCACGGGATTGATGGTAGTTTAAAATGGTCACTTTTTTACATCCTACGTGTTTTGCTTGTATGTGTCGGAAAAGGCAAAAACTTTCCGAGGGCAATCTCTTGGAACTACCTTTTGCAGCATTATTGAATTTCTTGCATATAGTGAAAGAAAGTCGTGAAAATGTTGATCATGACTGTATTATTTATCTTCAAATACCGCTCTATTCAGCTCATGTGGACTACATGAAATAGTATTGCTCCCACCTAAACTTTTAACATGCGGGTTATACACAGTTAGACCCCAGTTTCTGGTAGGTGAAATTATTTCGTTTACTGTCAAGATTCTTTAAAGGTAGAATTCTCAAAATTAACTTTAAAAAATCTTGTGAATACATTTGAAAAAAGATGCTTTCAGAAATACATGTTTAGTTTTAAACAATTAAATGACACGCTATACGAATTTTATTCAAAATAAAACAAAAGACGCAAACTAATATCCTACGTGTCAATTATCTACTATCATGAGTTAGCGATTTTTGACTGAATGAATGATGACGCAAAAGGTGGCTGACAACATTACATATTTCAAGGGTGATAGTTACGTCAGCCGATGACACTATGATTGTATATGAAAACTATGAATGTTATACTGCATACCTCATCATACGAACACGTTGCAATGGTGTGACAGTCATCCAGATATTTAGCACCATTGCAAATCCTGCATCGTAGCTGTGCAGAGACTACTAAAAGATTACATAACTTTAATAAAGCTTTGTGAATCATGTGTTGTTCAGATATAATTTTAACGGACAGAGAGCGGTATAGATGAATTAAAATAATATAAATATAGTGTAATTCGACACTAACCAAACATCCATGGTGTAATATATTGAGAAAACAAAAATCAATGATGCATTTCGTTCACGGGAATCAGTATTCGAATATTGTCTTCGTGGTTTCTAAGATATATGACAAAATATATGTTACAATCGTTTTCGTTATATTTGTGAATGGACGAAACCACAACCACTGCCTTTTGAGAGAGAAAGAGTAGTATATATGTATGCAGTGATAGCATTAACATTGCAAAACCATTTGATCCAAGACTATAAAATTAATAATTATTATACACAGTATTAAAGTAAACAATTGTTATTTTATTATGTATCAAACGCAGTTTTTAATGAAAAGATATAAGTATACTTACCCTCGTCAGCAAAGAGAATGCTCACAACAACAAGGAGTATCACGACGTAATCTGCCAGTGTAAACAAAACAAACACTGACAATTCAGCTTTTAACAATTGCGGTGAAGCATGGTAAGTAAAGTTTCCAATATCAAAACTAAAGTGAAATCTCAGTTGATTAGTGTGTCTATGGATACATTGTAATAGAAATCAGTAGACAATACAATAAGGCATGCTTTACTTACTGCTCATTTCTATTTGCTAGCGTTAAGCACTCATGTGATACTTTACTATTTGTATAATTTAATCGGTAGGCACACAGTAGCCTCCACCGCAAGATAAGATAAGTCAGGATTATAGCCACTTCTTACTATGTTCGATAACCTGTATCCAATTACAGGAGAATATATTATCTGAACTCAAATACTAAAAAAAAAAAACAATTTGCAGAAGCTGAATATAAATTAGTCTAACAATAAATCCAACTACAAAAACATTCGAATCTCTTGTTGAAGACCACTTACGATACAAGGAGTTATACTTATAGTTAATAGCGTTAACTCTATCAGTTTCTCGATCCGACTTACTGGTTTAATTGGGGGGTTGGATTCTTTAGTCTTCCACTCCTCTGTAATGAAAACATTTTTAACAGCTTCAGAGGTATAAAAACACAAAGAAAACCTTAAAGGTAATCTCTCTCTCTCTCTCTCTCTCTCTCTCTCTCTCTCTCTCTCTCTCTCTCTCTCTCTCTCTCTCTCATTTGAGATAGCTATTGCGAGGGAGGTAAATCATGGTTTCATTATTGAACAGGACAACAACTTTAAAAATGTTAGGATTCTCACCGACATCAATCTAAGGGTTATAATGCTAATTGTTTTCCTGAGAATTTATTTGCAGGGAAGAAAACCCTGAAATGGACCATTGGTCTGAGTAGTGTGTTGACTAAAGTTGTTAACACAGATGGCCCTGGAAAGGACCATTGGTCTCTGAGTGGTGTGTTAACTAAAATTGTTAAAACAGATGGTCCTGAAACGTACCATTCGTCTGAGTAGCGTGTTAACGAAATTTGTTCACACAGATCGCCATGAAATGGATTGTTGATCTGCATAGTGTGTTAGCTAAATATGTTAACACAGATGGCCCTGAAATGGACTGTCGGTCTGAGTAGATTGTAACCTAAACTTGGTAACACTGATGCACTGAAATGGACCATTTGTCTGAGCAGTTCGTTAACTAAAGATTTTATAACAGATGGCATCTCGTTACTCACTTTCGCCTCAAAAGTTCTATCTGGTTAGCCTCCAGAAGCCAATGTGGCGCCGTGGCTAGCGTACCAGACTTGACACCATTGACACCAAAGGATTTAGGGTTTGAATCCTGCCATTGAATCAGCCCTAATCAACTACCGTGTTGTGCCCTTGCTTGAAGTGTCTGTAAGAACCTAAATCAAGATTTTAGTATAGGCATGGAGACTAACTGTGCGAAGTCCTTTTGACTCTTTTGGTAAACATCTTGTGATTTTGAAAACTGAGACATTCAAAATGAACACTAAACTATGTATACAGCAATAAAAACCAAACCTGTTTAATTGTACAACATGTTAACATTTCCAAAACAAATTAGTTTGTTTCTTTCTTGTGGAAGGTCAGTCACAGATATATGTTGCACAATCAGTGAGTGCAGGTTTCCAAATATGGAAACCAAACCTTTTCCTGTCACGTAATTTCTTCTAGAGATACATCTATTTGCGTATATCAGTAGTCTCACACACGACATGGTAACTAAAAAGATAAAGTATGACGAATCGCATCTTCATACAGTTGTAGAGAAGTATTCATCGCGGAATGAAGCGCTTCTAAAAGAAAAGAGGTTTCTCATGCACAAAGGTCTGGTTGTGATGTTTTGTTTTTCTGTTTGGGTTCTTTTATTAATGCTCTGCATTTTTTTCTCAATAAATGGTCATATATTGGTCAAAGTGAATCTGCCGGCAAATAAAATCCAAGAAATGTAGTCATTAACACACACACGACATGTTTTCTTAAATTCAAAGGAGTCTTTCGTCTTGTGAAATCAGTTGCTTTAGAAAGCACTTGGTAATCCTCTAGGTTTTAATAGTCTTAACAGTTTTATTATGTCCTTTCTCCATGGCATTCGGTGAAACACTTATTGCAGAAGTCATGGTGTATCGAGTTTTATTATGTGTTCCGGGAGGAGTCTTATTACGTGTTAGAAGAAAAGACCTCTTCCTGAAAATTCTTCAGTCGTCTTCTATCCATCTCTTTAAAGTTTTCAGGTACCAATGGTAATTTATTTTATGACGTTGATAATGCAACTGTTCTTTGGCATTCACTTGAATCAGTAGAGTAGACGGTTATCTCAGTTCCAAATGTAGACTCTGAACGTGCTTTTCTAAACTAACCATTTACATGAATGTCGCTTTGATGGAATAGTCATACATGTGCCAAAAGAAATCTGCCGATAGATAATGTCTACAAAATTCAGTCAATACCGCACACACGACAAGTAGTAAATGAATTTAAGTCTTGCCGCTATACTTCTGCTAAAGGTACTTTGTAATCCTGTAAGCATTGAACCTTTCCATTTGACATTTTCCTATGCAATTTGGTCTATCGTTGTATTATTGTATGTTGAAATCGTGACATCCAGAGTCTCACAATGTGTTGGTAGTAGACCAGTGTCTGACAGTATGGGCACTTTCAATGTAATCTCCTTTCGTATAGCATTCAGATAACAATAGTTAAAACATCTATGTCATTGAGGATGCAGTTGTTATTTGCGTTTCTCCCCTATATGTACAACGTAGTGGTAAATGCGTCCACGTAGTTACAACGCACGATTCGTAGTCTGCTCTTCTAAACTGGCGTTTCACACTTATGGAATTCGATGCCACGATAATTGCAAAAGTCATGCATGAGAGTTTATATGCACTTCGATTTTTGTGCTTGTCGTGGTTTTTGCTGAGGATCATCCTTCTTACACGATTTGGGTAGCAATATTTTGAAAAGAAAAATTGACTTGTCGTTCACGTATAATTGTCTATGTACCAAGTTTGGCATTTGTCTATTTGACTAACAGTGGATATGCAGTATCCTTTTGTGATGACTTGTTCCTATGAACCTTGGTGACTAGCACGTTATATCCTGGAATTACAGGGCCCGCTGCAAGTGACACAACTATGTTCTGTAATAGGTGGTGTAAGAGGTGCTCATAGAGGGGTAGTACCTCTGGTGTGGTAGCAGTAGTACTCCTCTGAGGGTAGCTAGTCCATCTTTGGTCCCCACTTGGCGCTCAGCTCTCACCTGTGGCTCCAAGAAGCTGTAGCATGCACAGCGGCCAAACCACGGGCAACAGCTTCGTCTGGCCGGCTAAACCAGGTGAGGGTAACCGATGGGTCTCAAACCCTAGGTGAGTTAGGGCTTGTCACCTATAGCATATAAAGACTGGACTCGGCGGACTGCGCGGAGGAACCATAAGCTGGTCAACGGGCAGGAAGGCGGACCCAGCAAAGCGACGTGGAGCGCTAAGAGCACGGCAAGACACACAGGACGCCTTGGTCATCCACTGCATCCAGTCTCCATTCCAGCCGCCTTGACTACGTCTTGCCAGTGGACAAAGTGGGACCTGGACGAGGGAGTGAGGCTGACGCAGCGCAACTCTCCCTCACTTTAATCCAACTCACGCGCAAGTCATTTATGTCATCGCCTGTGCCCAAGTCCTGTGGCGATGGGCGAGCTGCGACGCGGCAGGTGTGGATGCACTGGCAACCGTAGTGGCGGACCTGCACGCAGGCGGCTTAGGCAATAGGGTTGTCTTCCATTGACCTGAAGCAGAAGTGGATTTCGGCAGCCGTCTGAGCGACTAAGCAGACCTCTTCAGGATAGCGCTGCTTACCTCCGTAGCCTGAGGAAGGGGTTGGAAAAAATGCCCTAAAAAAAACCTGCTTCAACTACCCGGACCAGATTAGTGTTTATGCACCAACCATGACCAACTCAGAGGAAGCCAAAGACAAGTTCTACCAGGATCTGGAAGCTCTGATTGCTTCAGTACCAAAGTCAGAAAAGCTGATTATTCTTGGTGATTTTAACGCCAGAATTGACGAGGACCACATCTCGTGGGAGGGAGTGATTGGTAGACATGGCATTGGCAATTACAACAGCAATGGCCACCTGCTCTTGAGGATGTGCTCAACATATGATCTCCTGATCACAAACACCGTCTTTTGTCTGTCTAACCGTAACAAAATAACTTGGATGCACTCACGGTCTAAGCATTGGCATCTGATCGACTACATCTTAGTCAGTAGGAGTGACAGGCTAGATGTCGGTGTGACCAAAGCCATGAGTGGTGCTGACTGCTGGACAGATCACAGGCTACTGATTTCCAAGATGAATCTTAGAATTCAACCTCCTAGACGTCCACAGGGAATTAAAGTCCCATAGCGCCTCAGCGTCTCCAGGCTGAAAGTCTGCAACACTGAGCAAGCTCTGTCTAAAGCTCTGACAAGCCAGCTGGAAACCACAGACTCTGATACCAACAACGTTGAGCAATGCTGTGTGGCCTTCAAACAGCTGGTGTACTCTACTGCATCTGAAACCCTTGGCGTCACTTCGAGAAAGCACCAATACTGGTTTGACGAAAACTGTGAAGAAATACAGCCCCTGCTAGAGGAGAAGAATAGTCTCCATCTTGCGTACAGCATCGACCCCAAGTCCGCTGCAAAGAAAGATGCCTTCAGTCTGCCAAGCTGTGCAGAAGAAAACTGCGCGAGATGCAGGACACATGGCTGAACCGAAAGGCTGACGATATTCAGTCCTTTGCCAACAGACACGACATGAAGAATTTCTGTAGTGCTCTTCGTGATGTTTATGGCCCAGTAACATCAGGCATAGCCCGACTCTTGAGCTCCGATGGCAGCCCTTTCATAACCGAGAAGGAGAAGATACTGGATCGTTGGGCGGAACACTTTGACGGTGTCCTGAATAGACCCTCTTCCGTCAACGATGAAGCGATCAACCGTCTACCCAAGGTGGAGATCAATGAGAGACTGGCTGACCCTCCAACAGTGCTGGAAACTCATAAGGCCATTGAGCTCATGTCTAGTGGGAAAGCTCCATTCCAGCTGAGATCTACAAGTCCGGTGGGCTTAAGCTAGTGGAAAGACTGACAGAGATGTTTTGTGGGATGTGGAAGCAGAAACGCATACCCCAGGAATTCAAAGATGCATCCATCATCCACATTTATAAACGCAAAGGAAATCGCCAATCCTGCGACAACCATAGAGGAATCTCTCTACTCTGCATCGCAGGCAAGGTCCTTGCCAAGCTACTGCTGAACAGACTCACAGAGTACCTTGATCATGGCCTACTGCCAGAAAGTCAGTGTGGCTTCAGAAAGGAGAGAGGCACCATCGACAGGATCTTTGCTGCCAGGCAGATGCAAGAAAAGTGTCAGGAACAGTGTCCAGCTAAATATCACCTTCGTGGACCTGACTAAGGCATTCGACACTGTCAGCCGGGAAGGCCTTTGGAAGATCATGGCCAGATTTGGATGTCCAGAAGTCTTCACCAGGGTAACTATTCCGAACCCTTTGCTGTTACGAATGGTGTGAAACAAGGATGCGTCTTAGCCCCACTCTCTTCAGCCTCATGTTCTCCGCCATGCTGATGTATGCTTTCAAGGATAGTAATTTGGGAGTCGGTCTCCGATACCGTCTGGATGGGAAGTTGTTCAGCCTGAGGAGGCTTCAAACTAAAACCCAAGTCCAAGTTGAAAACATTCGCGACTTCCTGTTTGCAGATGACTGTGCCCTCAACTCCAACACAGAGGCAGGCATGCAACGGAACATGGACCTTTTTCCGCAGCGTGCACCAACTTCAGACTCAACATCTCCACCAGTAACACCGAGGTTCTGCATGACAAGCATCCACACCATGCTGTGCAAGGTACAACTCCGATGGGCTGGCCGTGTTTTCCGCATGCCGGAAGAACGCCTACCTAAGAAGGTGTTCTATGGAGACGTACAGCAAGGCAAGAGACCTCACGGTGGTCAAAAAAGGAGGTACAAGGACACCATCAAGGCCTCGCTGAAGAACTTTGGCATTTACCCTGACAGCTGGGAGAGTGTCGCTGCTGATTGATCTGCTTGGCTCAGTCAAGTCAATGCCGGTGCTGCAGCCTTTGAGCAGAAAAAGACTGGTGGACGGAGCTGAAAAACGTGCTCTGCGCAAATCCAGGAACAGCAGTTCCGCAACTCCCAGTTAGCAACCTGTACATCCATGTCCCCACTGCAACATACTCTTCCGGGCTCGGATTGGACTGATCAGCCATATCCGGACCCACCCCCAGTGAATCGATGACATTGAATGGTCCTCATCGACACTGATGGACGAGCATCATCATCAATAGGTAGAACCTGGCTTATGCAATGCTTCATGCATTGATGTTTGCAGTGTCGTTAGCCCAGTTACTGTTCGGCATGATATCACACTCCAGCCAGGAGCTTGCGGCGTCACTTATCTCTTGCATGACAGTGTATCCCATTCGTCAATGCTAACGGTGAAATCTTTATATCACTCACGCAGATGTCTTTGAAATTAGAGCGCCCCGCTTTTGCTTTGGCATTGACAAGTTTGTTATAACTAATGTATTTCGGGATGCGTACATCTTGCATCCTGTGCATGTATCCGAGCCAGTGCAGCAGTCTCAATTGAAGGTGTGGCAAGACTCGCGATAGATTGACATGGGCAAGGACGGAAGCATTGGAAACATTATCCTTCCAACAACTATCAAGGATGCTACTCGTGCAGCTCAGTCAGAAACTGTTGAGTTTTGTCTGTTGGCAACTGTAGCTAGTCCCTGTTTAGCTGCCATGCAGTTGGATTATGACTACTCAGGCCTGATAGGTCAGCATTTATGTATTGATATCATGCCTGTTTTTGTGTGAGACACATTTTCTGATTCTGCTGAAGGAGGTGGTCCGCCCTTCCAATAATTTGGTTGATTTTATCGTTAAGTGACAGGTTGTCTCTCATTTTAGATTCAAGGTATCAGAAGTTAGTGACTACCTCCAGGGGAATGTTGTGGATGGCGATCGCTGGCTATTGTGCATTGCCTTCTCCCATGACATCCGCTTCGTTGATGCTGATTTTGAGGTAGTACATGGATCATGCAACAGAGAAACATTCCATAAGGTTCTGGATCGGGCTTTCTGTATATGCATCTAGTGCTCTATCGTCTGCGAATATACGTTCTCTGATCAAGATGTGTCGTATTTGATCAAGTATTTCAGCGTGCTGAAGTTTTAGTTTTCTATCGGACCACGCGTACTAGTATAGGTCTTCCATTTCTGTATCGATGGCATGTGCTTCGTATACTAATTTAAGACGGAAAGATCTTGATGAGATGAAATCAAATCAATCCTTCAGTAGATGAATTTACAAAACTCTAATGTCCAGTCAAAAACTTCTAATTACATGTGTTTCCAATTTTTAAAAATTTATTTGTTTTATGTTTTGCGCTTAGAATTTAAGTGTGAAGGACTATATCTTAAATGCACTAGCCTATTTTACAATACCGTTATGGCGTTTTGCGTAGACTGTTTGATTATGTGCAGCGGCCTAAAGGGCTAAATAAACCTTTTGTTCGGTTCTGTTCAGTACCTACGTAAACCATAATAAAAGAATTCTAACATAGATTAAATGGGCTCAGAGACACAGAAGTAACGACAATAGCGTGGAATAGAACAACGGCTGAAACATGATCAAAATACACGCTAGAAACGTTGCTCTTGTTCTTTTGAGGTCAGTATGACTGGTGGAAAAAGAATCCGGGAAAACCCTGGTAAGAACCACCAACCCACGGGAAGCTACTGGAAAGCTTTCTCACTTATCTACACTGGCCGAGCCCAAGACTCTAACCCACGCGGACTAAGGTGACAGTTCAGTAATTGGTAAAGGAGAACGCTTTCGACCACTCGGTCACCCGGCACTCGGTCACCCAGGGACCCTCATATTACAAATATACCAAGGCAATAAATTACAGGATGTCGAAGTTAATATCATTACCAGACATTTTCACAGATGTGAACCAATTTACTAGTGATTTAAGGAAATTAAATACTGATCTGAGTGAAAGAATAGATATCTTATACTAACCACGCGAACAGAGGTGAGATGTCAGTGATCGATAAAGGCGAACGTTTTAGACCACTCAGCCACCTGCTAGAAATATACAAAGTACAAAGATTCATAATGCCGAAGGTATTACATTATATTTTTGCAGATGTGAACAAATTTGCTATTGAATTAAGGAAATGAAATACAGATTTGAGTGAACGAATTGGTAATTTACACTAAGCTATCATTTTTCCCGTGATGAAGCTGGACATAAAGAAGACGAAATTGTTTTCTTATTATTTGCCTTATAAGATATAGGTATGTCAGGATATAAACAAGCTGTTGAAACTGCATCCTCAAAAATAGAAGCTGTTTAAATATAACTCGAATTCCACGAACAGCAGATAAAACTACTTGATGGAAACATAAGTGTAGACACTAATAATCGTGTTTAAATATATTATAAATTACCTTGACAAATATCAAAAATTGGTTATAAATATCACTATCTTTGGCAATATTTATGTGCTTAATATGGAAGAAATTAAAGAAATGATATGCAAATATCCTCTGTGAGAAAGACTGAAAGAGGTCTTCAAAGAAAGGTTTGTAACAATTGCTGTCATTTCTACCGCATGGGCAATGTAAACAATTGTTCTGCTTATATCTCTACCTCCTCATCTTTAATTCACCTTACTCCATCTTCTAGGTATCCACTTCAGCATCATAATCAATGTAAAACATTTTCTGGGAGAAAGACTATGACTTACAGCGAAAACCAGTAGAGTAATGCTAGCTGGTATTACTTGTAGACTGAGGAGCTGGTTATTTAAGATGCTGGCTTAATTATTGTTGTCTCTTCTTGCTGATTATGTAATATTGTTTCCTTTAGCATGAGTGGGTTTGTTTATTTCATTTTTGATGAAATGTATAACTAAAGTGAGTATAGGTATTACATGTTCGTAAGGCATTTTAAAATGACAATGCTTGATGAATTCATGGTCAGACATAGTTTGGGCGCTTTGCTTGAGCGATCCTCGGATCCGCGATCAATATTATTTTTATTTTTTTTTAGTGTTTCTAAAGTTTGATATATTCTTTGAATGAGTGGTATAGGCAGCTATGAAAATTAATATAATATCAACATCATTATTGGTCTTTGACATAACTTTTACGGCATTGTCTTCATTTTTTCTCTTCAATGTCTTGTCGTACAGTCAATGTATTTCATCAACTGCCAATGTTCACCAGTATCCAATAGTTGCTGCGCTAAAGTTCGTATATCTACTATCAACAGCTCACACAACAGCAAGAATTCACTTCCCAATACCTTTGTGTACAATTGTAATTTCTCCGTGTCCATTATCGATGAATTATTGGCTTTTCCCCCCTTGAGGTATCTCCTGCAATGCATTTTTGCAATTGTTGCGGAGCAAATTATAACGTTTCATAAAGATGCTATTGATGTTAGATTTCAATACATCATCATCGGACACAAGTAATTAATATTTGTCAGACAGCAGTTTTCGTATCTGAAAATGTAGATGAAATACATAAACTTATTTTACTAATTCTTGCAAATGTTTATCCAATAAATCCATTCATAAAATACCTCAACCAGAGAGTGTCATCCACACTGTCCAGTTAAGTTGCTCCTGACAAAATAGCATGCCACAGTCTGACTGTATCATATCAAACAGTCATCATTTACAAACTTAAAACTGAAGTTATCACAATGATTGAATGGAGTGTATCGTAATCAAAACAAAATGAGTGCAATGTATTATTATTTCATTAAATGCATTTTCTATGCCAGCATAGTTAAAGTGATGTAATATATATGATGTATTGCACTGAGTTCCGAGAAGACTGTAAGGTCCTTTAATATGCTATGCTTTTCTTCTGTTGTGTAAATCTAGATTCCATTCGCATTGGTTAGATATCCAAAAATATGGTCACTTGTACAATAGAGTACGTTACCTTTTGAATTGAAGTTCTCCAATGCTGTTTACGTTTATTCTAAAATCTAGAAAAGCAGCATATTCTGATTCTGTGAATATGCCTTCTTAAGATTTTTCATATACAATTGAGTTTTCGTTTTTACTGACTTACATTTAATTTGAACTTTTCTATTAGTTATGTGAATAATTTTAACTACCATTCACTGTTTTCCATATTCACATGTAGTTCCATGTTGATTATTGTCCCCAATCCTTTCATTGTCTCCATTGTAATAAAAGCTTAATCTACGTTATTTTCCACAGTCTTTGCGTCTATAGTATTTTGTATTTCGTTTTCCTATTTCGTCGGTCGGTGTTTCTCTGTGGCAGTTGTAACATTTTGCAACTACTGATTGTACTTTGCATTCATGAATTTTGCATGAAATGTTTAGAATGATTAGAATGATATTATTTTCAGGTCCTATACGTCAAAGAAAGACTGCTGAAAAATCAAGCATCATATTTTGACTTTGGTGAATAATGGGGTAATTCTTTGTAACGATGGTTTAATTCGTGCATTAAATTTGTTCAGTGTATAGGAAATAATAATTAGCTAATAATTTATCAACGTCTAGGATAGTTTCACAAGCTTTAAGTTCCTCGAGATCTCGTAGACCAGCTTGCAGTTTTCTTTTACATTGCATTTGTTTTCTTTTACCCTTCTATTGATTTAAAGAAAATCAGCTTCATTTTCTTGAATGTTATCTCATTTCATTTCTTCTGTGATGCTATTTATTACCCTGCTAGGACACTGCCTACAATGTAGTCGCCTTATCCCGTTCATGTCTACCATGTTGGTACTAACGTGTGATATGTCTGAATCTACTTTCTATCTTCCCCTTTGGTATTGTGATCAATACAAATATGCATGTCATGCATGATTTAATTCCTTCATTTTCTACTCTGCTGTTCTTTTTTCACCTCGGTCACATTCTATAAACATACTATCTTTCAAAAACTCATCGTTTCCTTCCTCGTTAATACTGATACCCATGTCCTGTGGTGGGTCACTAACACTTCGCCTTCGAATCAAGAGGAAAGGTTAGTAACTCTCATTTCGACATTACCTCCGGAGGACAGGTGTGTCATTGGCACCTTTATTCAAGAGGATAGATTTACCTCTGGTACATAATGTGTTCCAGCTTAATCATTTTTCGGCTGGCTCCCAAATGTTATTCCGTTGAAATTGATTCATACTTTTACCATTCATTTTTACCTCTCCATGATCTGTTAAACTTTATATGTGCCATCTTCAGCAAAGCATGTCCTCTGTATCCTAACCATTAAATCCATCCAGTTTGTAAGCAACTCGGACGCCTAAAATTACTTGACTAATTTTTATATTTTTTTAGGTGGAGTTCACATTTTTCTCCGCGACGCGCTGCTTTATTATCCTAGATTTTGCTTTTAATAATTTGGTAAATCAGGACTCTCAGATATGGATATATCTTAAATTTAGGGCTAAAAGCTGAAATCAGAAGATTAGAACATTTTAAAGGTGGCCTGAAGTTTCTCCTATTCTTTTAGGGTAAGAGGCCGATTGGAATTTTATAATAATGGTTGAAGTTACTTGCGTTCGGTCTTACATAAAATTTGAGACACAGTGGTCAATGTTGTTTTCATACAATTTTGATAAGTAGTGCCCTACGATTTTTCGTAAAATTTTGAGTGACAGTGGCTGACGGTCTGTAATGAAGTTTTGAGTTTTTGTGGTTTACGCCTTTTCATAAACTTGTGTGCGTAAATGGCCAATAGTTTTTCATAAACTTTTGAGTATTATTTGTCTTTGGGCTTCATACAAGATGAGGTTAATGGCAAGTGTCTATTCATAATGGTCTCCCATAGATTTTCATTATCTCTTGAGTGGCAGTAGCCTAGGGCCGTACCCCTATAACACGGGCCTATTACCGGTATATCCTTTACTGGGAAAAGGGTAGGATTGTCAGAAACTGGTTTAAAACAGAACTCATACCATATTTTTCAATACTCGGACGTATCAAAAAACAATATAAAATGGGTAACAATTTTATCGAACTGTATGTGATTCAGTGACTAGGTCTTTCAAACTATTCGGACTGACAAGAATAATGATTCGTCCCATTCGTATCTGTGTACAGTTAATAAGGTGAACCCAATCTGATGGAATCCTGTTGAAGATACAATAAATAAATGGTGGAATTCTGGGCTTTATTTATTTACAACATCGGATACATTGAACTCATTAATATGTTTGAATTGTCGACACTGCACGCAGCACAGGCAAGCAGCTAGTTGCGAATTTGATTAAACTTACAAACCAATCTAGCGAGCACAGCTCAGTGTCATAACGTGTGTGCGTTCTTTAGTAGACACAATTTCCTCGGTGTCAGTGTCAGAGCTACTAAACTTGTTACAAACCATCGCGATATGATAGGTAACTGGTCCCATAGGAGTATTAGTTCACTAATAGATGTTATGCATCCACCAATACATTTCGCAAAATAATCCAGCTGGATTTGATAGATGGCCACCTAGATCAGCGACGTTCTTCAGAGAAACTACCCAATAACTAGAGAAACACATGTATGTCTCGATTGTAATGTCTAAATCTATTTTAATAAGGTACAAACATTTAAAAATTAATATAATGACGTTCAAATTTAACCAGGTCATTTATAAATGGATGCAACATACCTAGCAAAATTTCATTTACTTATCTTTAAAAGTTTTTCATCAACTGTGCTAACAAGGCTTTTGTCAAAAAAGCCCAAGTTTAAAGGTTTTGCGCTATCAAGCAATGAATAAATACGGGCTTACAGAAGTATGTGCAGCAACCAAACAATTTGCGTTCTACTGCTATCGCGGAGGGGATGGGATCATGGGGAGAATAAAAGCTGCCAGTGAATGCTACATACCGCTGTTATATGTGGCCCTCGCAGTAAGATCTGGCGAAGTAAAATGACCAGATAATTATTTTTGCACGAGGCTTTGATGTAAACAAATCAGATGAATACATTTCACCATAGGCGATTCTCTCATCTGTATGCGAATAGTGTTATGCGTTGCAACATATATTTTTTGCACAACATCCATTAAAATTCACCAATGTAAATGAGTCGAAGTTTTTACCTAAACTGTTTCCTCCCGCTTGAAACAAATATTGGTTACAACAATGCCCATCAAGAGTATGCATTATTTAATATGGATACGGTGTCTGTTTGCCAAGATGTCAATGCTACATTTTCCTCTATAATGGCTTCCTTGAGTAGAACTGCTCATGGAAAGACGATGCGTATACCACGTCAAACTGATGTAACTAATATGTTATTAGCTCAACGTGCTAGTAGCAATGGAGTTGTAAAGATCTGAAACTTTGTAAAAGCACTTTATTAATATCATTTCTACACAATGTATAGTCCCTTAGCATTAGCTTTACTGTATCAGACAATATTGCAAGGAGAAGCTTCTAACGAATACCCCATACATGACTATTTAGCATACTAAAACAAATACAAATTTGAATTTAACGAATACCCCATACATGACTATTTAGCATACTAAAACAAATACAAATTTGAATTTAACGAAACCTCTCTCTCTCTCTCTCTCTCTCTCTCTCTCTCTCTCTCTCTCTATATATATATATATATATATATATATATATATATATATATATATATATATATATATATACCAACAGACAACTACCACTTATTATTTCATACTTTCAAATTTATAAGATTTATGGAAAGATATAACTGAAAACTTTAGATGTAAATATATAATGGATATAAGATTTAAGACACCTTCAAACAATACATGACCGCTCCGGTGGCCTAGTGGTTAGAGTGTCCGCCTTGGATGTGGGAGGGTGCGGGTTTGATCGCTGACCGAGTTATACTAAAGAATTATAAAAATGGTACTAACAGCTGCCTCGCTTGGCGCTCAGCATAAAGGGGCTAGTGTTAGGACTGGTCGGCCTGGTGTCAGGATAATGTGACTTGGTGGGACATCATGCTACATGTCTGCGGCATGATGCCCCAGTGCTAGACATCACTATGAACTGCCACACTGCAGACATCTTAGCGATATGAAAGTTCAAATCACACACACACACATACACACACAATACATCTTATACTTGTCCAGCAGTCCAGTTTTAATGCATTACATTGACTATAGTACAAGTCACACGGGTTATGTAGGCATTCAACACCGGCTATTTCAGTAATGTGTCTCATTTGTTTAGAATTTGATTCTACATGCCATTAAGTAGCAAGTATTCACTTCATTTGGATTCGTATACATCCATATTCTTTTAGAAGATCATTATTTAGAACCCCGGATAGGGGCATATGGCAAAATCAATGTTAAAGAACGTAGATATTTTTGGATGAAATGAACCTAAAGGTGTGATCCAGCACAATCCGGATTGAATGTCACGCGCTTTGATGTCACAATAAAAGCTACGCATATTGATAAACAAATTCGTACTACCTTCCATTGTGACGATTCTACTGGACGCGCTCTTATTTTGACCCAAGTTTAGTACATGGCCACCATTGTAAAAGTCCACAGCGATAGATAATTTTCGTCTGTAAGTTTCTTGGTGACAGTTAAGGTGCAGAGCATTTAATAATCACGATTCAATAGGCTTTGGTTAAAGAAATTTAGTTAAATTTTAAAAGAACAATTTATATTTAATTTAAAATGAGTAAATGCGCATACATGACCCCTATGACTTGTGCTATAATTAGGGTTATCCAAACTGACATATCAAATGTATTTAAGGAGATGAAATATAGTTAGCAGAAAGTAACTATATGCAGATCATTCAACGGTTTCTAAAGATAACTTTAGACCTCAACAATGACGATACAATGAACGGCTATACAATGAGCGGCTGTCGAGCATATTATGACATGAAATTCTGGCAAAATCAATTAAACCAGCAGCATGGATGGCAACATCAGAATGTGCGGTACCTTGTTAGCAATTTTAGATAAAGTATAACAGAGTTTGAAAAAAATAAAATCCATATAGGTTTTGGGCCTACATTCAGAGAGGAAAACTCTAAAACTGCTATATCCTGATGAGCAAGCTTCTGATCTTAAAAATAATGATTTAGATTTGAAACAATGTAACATAATCTGCAATAATTTTACTATTTCTTTTAATACCGATTGGAGATGTATAAGGGAAAATAATTACTTGATTTATAATGGACTGGAAGAAATGTTATTAGTTAAGGATTTAAAGTAAATACACCAGATGACGTACTGAGCATTTGTACACGTAATTGTAATTATGAAACTGGAACAGTTAAATACTGGAGAACAATGTATGCTGAAAAATGGTATAAAAATGTTGAACACTGGTGAAAAGACAAGATGGTTTCTGCATGAAGTAAAGGACTAATAGAAGAAAGAATATTTGACTAAATCAAATGTTAAGTTTTATAACATAACACTATCAACATCTATCACAGTCCTTTGCCACTGAACAAGTCTTTGTACTAAACGTTAATCCAAACTTGAACTTTGACTAGAATGAAGAAATTGTAATAAGATTTTATCATATATTTCAGCTTTAAAGGTTGGAGGCAAAAAAATAACCAGTGCAACAACACTGTATCCAATATTATCACCTACAAAAAGACCTAAAGGAATTTTAGGCTGATAAAGATATTCGAAACACAAAAGGACCTGGTTATGGAGGTCAAACATTACAGAGCTGTTTGAAAGAGTCTATAAAACAGCTTAAGTTTTAAAACTGGGTAGAGTTTATCCAGGGTGTTGTAGCTGTTAGTTTAGGATATTTACCATTTACTTTATCCAGTGGTATGGGCGCAACAGCTGTTGGTTTATACAAGTTAACATGACAACTTCATCAATTGCTGTGGGTGTTGGTCAAGGAATTGCAGGAATAGAAATGAGATTTATTATATCTCTAGCTATTAGTGCGTTTGGTGTAACTTTATTTCTTCCTGTTGCAGAAGCTATTAAAGACAAGCTAGTATACAGCAAACGAGGAGACTGTAACATCTGATTAAAATTGAAAAGGATTAGCATATATCGAGTTATTCAACAAACGATAATGAAAATGTAACGATGAATTTAATGTTAGTTAAAGAGTACAACAGATACATAGAGATAACAAATCTCTCGATAAACACAGAAAATATTGAAGACTACATTTAGAAGAAAATAAACGAGACTTTAAACAAGCTTCCATCACAGCAAATGTCTATTGTGATAATACATTCAACGCAAACCTCGAAGCTATGCTATAAATGCTGAAGTTCTAAAATGCAAATCTTTAATAAATGGTTGTTTGAATGTGAACTGTTAAATGTTTGCCACCCAAATGGAACGTTTCATCATAGTAGAGTAGCAATTTGAGAGATGAATATTATCCAGTTCATGACAGAGATGGTAAATTACCCATTTCCTTACAGCAGATGGATTTTGAAGTCGTCGTTAACAGTATTTCAAATGATCAGAAAACAATATATTCCATTACGTCAAAGATAAAAATAAAACAAAAGCTGTTTACATTTCAGACTAATTTAATGACCTCGAAATTTATATTAACAAAGCAAAACATGCAATGACTACTAATAGCAACAACGAAGAAAATATTAGTATTGAGTGATTATAACACAATTCTAAAGTTTTTGTAAATCCACGGAATAATTGTGCAGTTTGCTTAACCAGCTATGGCTCTAAATTGCTAGGAATCAATAGTCAGATATGAATACAGATATGTGCTGAACCATATAAAACTTTAGTTTTGGAATCTAAACATAAATATATTTTCTTAGAACAGATCAATAACATCAAACATTACTTCAACTGCAGTTATTCATATTTGCTAGAGCCACTGCCTGTTAAAAATGCTTCCACAAGTTTTTGTTTCATATCCTGTAAATAGTCTATTCAAAATATTGCAAAATGGAAACATAAATAGGGTGGAAATCGGCTGTATCATGAAGAATGGTAAGTGATAGATTTACACACAGTATCACTAGAACAATTACGTGTCAGGTCAAGTAAATAATCCGATAGGAGAAATATCTTCAGGAGGCTCTAATGGTTTAAGTCAAATCAAAGGAAAGAATAGATTAGAACGTTTATGCACTTAGTTAATCAATGAACAATGATTTAAAGTGAAATAATTAGTTACTAGATATTTATTACATTCTATGCTAAATCTGATGCAGCTAGTATTTGTTTAATTCATTTATCCTATTTGTGATGGAATTTCGTGTATGTAAAATAATGCATTATTCCTGAACTAAAATGTGTTGGGCTTCATTTCCACGTGCAGCATTAGCCGCAAGTGATTTATTTACATCTTAAATTTATTTCAAATAATCAGTTTGGTTCACCTAATGCTGCACGAGCGAAGTGCTTGCAGTGTGAAAGCTGATTACCTTAAGCTCTCTTGCTGTGGATTGAACCATAACCAGATATGTATAGAGTCAAGTCAAACAGTAATATCACAACGCAATACAAGTTTTGTCATGAATCTGGTCACCTTACGGGAGCAATCTTCAACTATAGAAGTCTTTGAAATATAAAATTACATTATGTTCGGCTATCCGTATTATTTGATAAATTGTTTGACATATTGAATTATCCAGTAGTTATTCTAACTTCTAAAGATAGGGAGACTATATCATATAACGCCATGTTATTAGATACACTATAGTCTCTTTCCAAGTTTGCCATTTTTATAACTGAACAGACGAATTTAATTCATCTATACGTTGCATGTATGAAAGGATCAGAAAATGTTCTACCTCTTAAAATTCTGTGTGATTATTCTTTTCGATACAAAATCATGTATAAACCTGGTTATTTTACTAATCTAGTATATTTGTTCTGATGAAATGATTTAATATGCAACAAGCAATTCCACGTGCTCGCATGCGTAACCTGTATTGCATTTGTTCATGACAGTGTCTATTGTACTACACGGCTCTCGTTATAGTTTCAGCCGTGAGATTTGTGAGTGATTGTCGACGTACAGCTGATATCTTGGATACAGAGTCGTAGGACTCTGGGGGATTTTGTATAACCTGTATGATGCTGTCGTTGATGACGTTGGCTGGGAGGACGATAATAGTTTTCTCGTGATGAGGGACCAAAGCTTCGGGATCAACGGGTCTGCAGCAAGCACGGGATCTCTTGAGGGATCATTCGGCAGCCTGGGATGAATGGGACATGCGTGATGGATCCTGGACCATTCGACAAGAGAGGTGGGACCAAAGATTCTTCGCATCATGTAAATTTTAAACTCTATACAAAGAAGAGAGAATGATCATAAACGATCATTCTTAACTATAAGCAATTATAAGCAATCGTGCATTGAACTTTATTATCCAAAACTGTCTCGAAATAGAAATAATAGGCAAACAGTGATGACATTAAAATCTACTGTTTAATGAAAGTCTTTTCTATGCATAAGTAACAGAAGCAGTCATCACTACCTTCACATGTGCTTATTTAAATGTCTAAGTGTAAACTGTCATTTTGGAAGGATTCCATCTGCAATGTAAACATCATTCCCTGGCATTATCATTGCTCTATGGATGATGGATCTGCAAAGTCAAAGTGTCGTTGTTGAGACTGCCATTTTTGTAGTATAAGTAAAGGCGATCTGAAAGAAATTTTATAACATGAATCAAAATATGAAGAATTAAAATATAAAGTGGATGTACTTCAGCACATTTCGTTGATGCAAATGTATGTTTGCGTTAGTGATTGCCGGCACATCAGCCAATAATGACTATATTGTGCCGATTCAAATTAAAGTTATATATATATATATATAATTGTACAAAACAATAGGAAAGATAAACCTTTCCAGATCAATCTACACAAATGAAATACTACAAGATAACTAATAAAATAATATGTGAAGATGTTAAAATTCTTTACAAAGTATGTATATATTAGCTTTTAACAACACGTCAGGACGATAATATTTGTATGCTGCCGATTCGAATTAAAGATCTAAAAATGTAAATATGAAGAATTGTAAAAAAAAAAAAAAATACCTCTAGAAAGATAAAGGTTTCCAACCTAAATGTAAATATGAAGTGCTAAAAGAAACAAACAAAGAATGTGAAGAAGTTTAAGTTCTATGAATGGTTTAAAAAATCAAAATAAGGTAAAACAATTCAATTTCTTTTAAATGGGGTCAACATCTTTCATATTAACGTTATAAAACATTAGAAGAATTTCCATGGAAGTATATCATTGAAATGTTTCTTCACTTATCTCGCATCACAAATATTGTGCCTTACTGGGTGGACTTCGGAAACACACTTCAGTTCATTATACTGAAAGAAGTCATTTCGACGCCTTTTAGATAACAATGTCATTGAAAATATACATTTGAGAGAGACTGACAGAGACAAAGAGGGGTAATGCTGTTCCTAATCAAGGAAAAATGATCATGGTAATGAAGTAACAATAAGATAAATAAAAACACTTTTACAGCGATACTGGGACCCCAGCATAACTTGTTTAACAATAATTCGTGACATCATTGATAGCAAATGTATACACTAAAACGAGATTGATTGAACAATAGAGGACGTACTGCAGTTTTGAGATGTAAGCTGCTCGCGATCCTGTGTGAGATCTTCCCAAGACTCCGGGTTAATGTTGAGGTGTTTCACGGATTACTTGAGAGAATCTTTCAAGCGTTTCTTCTTACAACCATATGATCGTTTTCCCTCCTTCAGCTTGCAGTAGAAGATAGTAGGTAGTCGCTCTTCTGATATCCTAATGACGTGGTCTGCTCGTCTCTACTGTGGTTTCATCAGCAGACTGTGGATGCTTTGAATGCCTGCCTATGTCAGAACCTCAGTGTCTGGGACCCTGTCTTGCCATATTATACTCATCAGTTTCCTACGGCAGCCCATGTTAAAATGATGCAGCTTCTTTGTATGGCGTCTGTACACAGTTCAGGTTTCGCAAGCATACAGCTGGGTCAGAAACTCAGTGGCTTTATAGATCTTGAGTTATTGTTTGTAGACTGATCCCTCTGCGCTGCTACACATTTGGACTTAGTGTGCCAAGAGTCACATTCTCTATAGCAATTCTGACGTTGGTTTTATCATCGATGTGGACTGCACGTGACAGTGTTCTACCGAGATAGGTGAGTAGTATAGTGGGTTACCGTAGCGTCAATGGGAATTAGCATTACAGACCCCCCCTGGGCCAGTATAGCGTCAAGAAAGTAGGTCAACACCCTGGGCCAGTATAGCGTCAAGAAAGTAGGTCAACACCCTGGGCCTGTATAGCGTCAATGGAAAAATGAGGTAGAGGGACTAGAACACCCTGGGCCTGTATAGCGTCAATGGAAAAATGGAGTAGAGGGACTAGAACACCCTGGGCCTGTATAGCGTCAATGGAAATTTGGTAGAGCGGTGACTAGGAGACTGGGGGTTTGTAGAGCGATAAGCGACAGGTGGCATGTTTCTTTTTTTTAGTAGAGGAAGGGTTTTATATATATATATATATATTCGTTTAGGGGGGAGACCAAATGAAAATTAAGATCTTTTCGAGGTATTGGAAGTGGCCCTGAAAAGGGCCTTTGTCTTCTTCTTCTATTGTCTCCACTTCTTCCACCATGTTCTCACTTTGGCAAAAATTCCTTTCTTCTTTTTCTTTTCTTCTTCGGGCATCCAGTCAGGATGTCCGAGAGCTCTGAATTTGTCTTGCACTTTCATCCAATTGTTGTTCAATTTCTCAAACTCTTCTTTCTTTTTTTGGTTTTCTTTGTCCTTTCTTTCTTTCTTCCACGTTTCCTTGATCTTCTTTACTTCTTCTTCCAGTACTTTTCTCATTAGGTCTTCGCCTTTCTTGTTATTATCTAAGCCTTTTTTGACAAAAGGCCACTCCATTAAATGGAAGATGTCTTCCAAAAAACATTTCACTTGGATCACAGTATCCAGAACCTGCTTTAAGGTTCCCACTCTGAAGTATTTAGGATTGATGATTCCTCTCAACTTATCCGCTTCTTCTATTGTTATCATTTGCAAATGATAACTTGCTGCTTTCAAACTGTTCACCAAGTCTAGGCTACCTGGGAACTTCCATTCTTTGTCAAGTCTGTCCAGCACGTAGGCTCCATCCATGATCCACCACCAACTATCTGTTAACTTGTTAAATAATTCTATGCTGCCAGTCATTTTTTATTCTGTGTAGAATGGCGCGAATGACGAACGCTATGCTTTTATATACTTCAAGCACGGACGTGAAGGAAAACATACCTTGCACTCACTTCACATATGATATACTATCCTCACCAACGAACGAGCAAGCATAAAACACACAAACATACCATCCACACAATCGGGATGAGAAAAAAACATATTATCTACTATCCTCACCAACGAACGAGCAAGCATAAAACACACAAACATACCATCCACACAATCGGGATGAGGAAAAAAAACATATTATATACTATCCACACCAACGAACGAGCAAGCATAAAACACACACTATACTATCCTCACCAACGAACGAGCAAGCATAAAACACACAATATACTATCACACCAACGAAGGAAGAGAAGAAAAACACACCCCATATACTATTCACACCAACGAACGCGCATGCAAACACACACACACACACACAAACACACACACATATCAGTAAAGAGTGAGTGTTTATAGTCACACTACACTACATTCACACGAATTGGCAAATTGAATAAGTTCTCTTTTCTAGAGATCTGGTTAGCCCTGAGAAGGGCTGTGTTTTTAAACTTCAGATGCACCTGGCTAATGGTGACATCTCCCAGGGCGGGCACCACACACGCATCGCCGGCTCCAATCCTGCTCCCAATTGATGCGTGTGGTTAGGAGCGCAGAGGGAGGTTGATTTGCTTCACTATCCCACTCCTCAGTTTGAGGGATAGTGAATACTTGTTCCCTTCTTCTTCTATTTATCACCCTGGGATGCGGACGTCGAGGCTCCCACTCTTGTCTCTGCCTTTCCAATTCCTCCTCCCAATTTTCAATTTGAGGGACAGCAGCTCTCGGTCGTTGTGGTACTGGTAGTGACTGCGGTGTTGGTAGTGATTGTGTAGGCGTCCTCACCTCAGGTTTGACCTCACACTGAGGTCTCAGCATGAGGTGAGGTAGTATCCCTCTCTTCATTTCCTTCTCCTCTTCTTTCTTTCTCTTCTTCTCTTCTTCTTCTATCCTTGCTTCCTCCGCTACAGCCTCCATAGCCAGTTCGTCTAGCAGACGTCTGGCATACTCCAAGTGCATCTGAAGTTCCAGTAATTTTGCAATTCTGTTACTCATTTTCAATGTTGACGAGTCAACGATGGATAGCCAGACTGACGATCGCACCAATTTATATACTTGAAGCACGGACGTGAAAGTAAACATTCCCTAGCACTCAAATTTACCATCACATGTAACGCGCGGACTTAAAAGAAACACTCACGTTGACTTTTTTACTTTTTACTTACAAACACAGACAGACACGATTGGACAAGACATAGAAAACAAAGGGTGATTTTTTTAAACATACAAACACACAAATATTTTGTTTTACTGACAAAAGAAACGAAGTGCTTATAGACACACTTCTATTTTCTATTGGCAAATTTTGGCAAATTGAATGAGTATGTCTTTTCGAGAGTATTGGGTAGCCCTGAAAAGGGCTGTTTTTTTGTTCACGGAAGTAATGGCAATCTTTTTTTACTGTCTAAGATTGCGTCCCCGTCTGGCAGTAGGCTTTCCTATTGGATACGGTCTGCTTCTGCGAAAAGAGAAAGAGAATTCTTTGGTGTCTACTCGACAGTCCACAAAACTTCTGTCTGGTTCTTGCTGCTGCTGCTGCTGCTGCTGCTGCTGCTGTTGTTGTTGTTCTTCTCTCTGCTTCTTCTGAATCCTGTATTTCTCAGTCCATTCTTCTTGTTCTTTTTTAATTTCCTCTCTAAACATCTCTTTCATCAGGTCTTGGGTTATGGAGAGCATCCTAACATTCTCTATTTCTTCAGGCTTCGGTATCAGGTTTAGCCTGACACGATGTAAATTGACGTAAGCTTCGTTCAGCTGGGCTAGTCTGGAAGGCATCTTCATAAGTTGACGAGTCAACAGTGAATGGTCAGACTGGAGACCCACCCGCTTTATATGGTTCAAACGCGGACGCGATAGAAAACATCCCTACTCGGTTTTAGTGTCGGAACGCTATGATAGCGAATGTCATGATGAGGGATAGAAAGAAGTCAAAGAGCATATATTCACAGTGTGTTTTGAAAACAAACGACAGACACATTTTTTCAAAACACAACATTTTTTATTCAAGTAACAAGTAACAAGTCATAACTCACAAGTAACAAGTAACATCAAACCAATTATTTTTGACAAGGTTGACAACGTTGTGAAATCATGTGAGATTTCCATTGATGGAAGTCATGAGGCCATTGATGTACACTACGTTTCCTAGCGAAAGACAAAAGATAACTATAATGGTCACAAAACCATCGATCTATTTTCTCATCGTTTCTAGAAGAGTGACGATCAAAATAAGTCACTAAATGTTCTAAAGGATATCCAAGACTGCGTTGATGAAAAAAATATACACAATATTGTCCACACACCATGGAATCTGTACCTTGTAATTTCACATTATTGTATCGTGTCGTCTGGGCATTTCTTCTCATAAAGTCAATGATATCGTCTTCCAAAGTGGGTAATCCATACGAATCAAAATATTCCACACAATTCTCTTGAGGGAAGTAGACGGCAACCCAGTGAGTGCCTGGAAGATGACTTTCGTCCGTGTTGATGACATAAGCTTGATGGTCTTTAGGTTTGCGATGAGGTAGTTCATCTTTAGCGCACACGACGGGATTCCAAGAAGCAGTATACGAACTATTGTTCAAAAGGTAATAAAGTTCCCAGGTATCCATTTTTTGTTGTGTTGTTTTTTGTTTTTTTTCACAGGTAATGATAAGTCATCAGTTCAATTCTGACTTTTTGTTTGAAACGATCTGTCAAGTAGTCGTTTCTTCACCTTGTCTCCGCACTCTGGGCTAAGAGAGCTTCGATGCGATAGATCTCTAGAGTAGTCAATGGAGGACAGGAAAGATCACGCAAGCCTTTATACCACTCATGCAACACTGCTTCCTCTGAGATGAGACTCCAAGCTTCGTCCAGATACTCGTCCAGATACTCGTCCAATTTTTCTTCTTGACTCATTCCCAGATATTTATCGTGTTGAATTTGACTGGGATGATCGTTTCGACATCCATAACAATCTCTCTTACTCAATTCCGTAATTGTATCCGCTAGGTGTTTAGCAAAACAGGACACTAAATGTTGTTCTTGTTCTGGCCATCTGGACTTGACGACTACCTCGTCCTCTTTGACTTCGTCTGGGGGTTCTGTTTTCACGCTATCCTCCCATTCCATGTCCAAAGATTCTCCACTGTTTAAAGAGGGATAGGAGTCTTCCATTGTGTCTAATAGTCTAGAATGACTTCTCTCAAACTGTTGATTTCTATGGTATTATCGAATTCAGCATACAGGATGACGTTGACCGTCTCAGTGAGAGCTTCTGCAAACTGAAGTTCCACACGCAGTTGACCGGATTTTATAGGGTGGAAATGTCCCTCGTCGCTGCCTTGGTCTGGAGTGAAATCAAAGGCCCACAAAGTGTAACCTCCGACATAATCTTCGTACGAAATACCGTGACTGGTGTTGGTTCCTAGTTGCCCCGTAGCTTCGTACAGGGACAAGTACGATCTCAAGTAATTCTTCTGGGCAAAGTTAGGTTCGAAGGGTCTGGTACACAAAGTCTTGCCATCGCGACTGACTTCAATTTTGGAGACTCTGTAGTGCTTAAACTGGAAAGGATTTTGATCGTGGGCTCCGTTGAAGGCTGCATTACTGACGATACCAACGATTAAACGTTTGGGTAACTGTCCTTGGAACAGATGATCTTCGATCTTGGATCGGAGTCCAGTAGCAATGGTGAATGTTTTCACTTCGACGCGTCGTATCGGATATTTGGCGGTCGATCTGCTCAATGTTTGACTGATGTCGTTTCCCGCTTTAGGTAACACTTCTACACGTCGCACGTAAAGTCTGGCTTCTTGGATGATGGTTTTGTACTCGTTGGCTTGAGCCATCAAATGGAAAGCGACACTGCTGCGATTGAGTCTCAGGCGAATATCCACTCCGTTCAGCAAATACTTCTCTTGCAACCACATGTCCAAATGCAAACGATCCATCAGTTCTAAACTACGACCTTGCAGGATTTTCCTTCGACGATCGTTAAAACCCACATTGTGAGGATCGTCATCGGCTGTCAGGGCTCTGTCGTTAAACGTGTTCTCACCTGCAGTGTCAGGTTTCCATACCACGCAAGCATCTAGATGAGTGTTCTTGACCTCTTTTCCGTACGTCAAGAGATTTTCTAGGTACGCTCGGTAAGGGTAAGTATCCGTGCTACTGCTGATCAGTTTGTTATTCAAGTACAAATCCACTTCGCTGAACAAGGAATGCATGAAATTGTTGACGGGAACTACTGCGGCATCGGCTCCCGGATTGGTGTTGTCGGTTTTGATCACTTTCAGCTTTAGATACAAGTAACTATTATTCAGATCGATGTAATCTTCGGGCTGTCCTTTGATTTCAAACTCGATGGGAGCGGAATCCACCAAAGAGGGGACGGGATGAAATTCCACCCATTGGGATTCTTGCATCGTCATCATGGTGGGTGGCATGGCAAACAGATCCAGTTCCGACTTGGAACAAGCACAAGACTCTCGGTGCATCATTTTCCTTTTTTTTTAATAATCAAAAACGTCCAACTCTCGGACGGTTTTTCTTTTCTTTGTCTTTCTAGCTCTAGGGGCGTGAAGTCCTCTGAAAGGGTGTTTTCGTCGTCTTTTTCTGCCTTGTCCTTGCTGTGGCCTCAGGGGAGCAGGAATGCCTAACTCAGCATTGCCCAGGGCATTTATAGGAGTTTCTCGCCGACCCAAAAGGTCTTTGCCCGTTTGAAGCAAAACATTTTTGCCTGCTCTCAAGAAAGCTTCTTTGGGGTTTTGTTTGTCAATGATGACATTTTGGAGAAATTCTTTACCTTGCGTCAACGCGGCATCTTTTAAGGTGTGCAATCCTCGTGTCACCATCGGTTTCAAAATGGGAACCACTGTACGAAAGGCCGATTTGAGCATATCACCTAAACCATGTCCTCGCTGTCGAGCAACTCCTTGGTTCGCAGGATACATGACTGACAAAAAGTTAGAGTAATCGTTTTCGAAATGGAGTTTCACTGTGACTTTCCCTTTGGTGAATGGAATATTTTGTCCCAGATCTCCTTTTATAGTAATGTTGACAGTGTCGAAATACGGCTTACTGACGGACAAATAGTGAGGATTTACAAATTCACGGTGAACGTGATAGGTGTTTCCACCTTCCTCGTCAGCCTTCGTGGCAGAATCCACTTTGAAAGGAATGACACGCAGTAACGGTACGGAGGTGTGTCCCACTACGTTGTACTCCACCACATCGGAGTACACAAAAATCAAATTCAGTCCTTGGTTCATTTCTACAGGGAATCGAAAATATTTCGCAAAATCCACGTTACTGGTCACGGCTGGTATTTCGTTTGCAATCTTGGTTAACTTAGGGTCTCCACCCAAAATGTCATACAATTCAGGACAAAATGTA
>JAECUM010048347.1:0-12454 GCA_016617855.1 Megalonaias nervosa
CTATCATAAAAATCTTTGGTGCGTCAAAAAATGTTACAAATACTATGCAAAAATACTGCGAGTGATATCATATCTACCGCTGCTAATGACCAGCTCTGGTATAATTTCAAGTGGCGCATCACTAAATCCGTTTTTGTTAATAATATCTGGTGTCGGTGTTTCTCTTGCAGCAGCTTGTAAAAAAGTTGTGCCTCGACTCGCGACTAAAAAAAATGCTTGCAAAACAGCAAGTATAACTTATAAAAAATTACTTGATCAAATTCGATCTTACTTGCGTGGCATAAAATATGATATGGACGACTTAATACGCGAGTTCCGCATTATTGATAGTATGATAACAGATATTCTGCCAATGAGAGTCAGCAAATACGAAAAAGATTATAATAAAAAGTAGTGTTTAATTTTGTATGGCTTTATCAAATAATATATCAACCATGTTATCGATAAATGTCATCACATCATCTGCCCATCCCGCTATTCTCATATCATTTTCAGTCTCGAATAACCATACTGACCCATATTTCGGCGATATATGATAGCCTACATTTTTAATGCAATCGCTTATTATTTTAGGTTTTATTCCAGTATAACCTGACGCTGCTTTGATCGAATTAAATCTTTTACAAAATCTATTTGTTAGATCAAATCCAACGTGTCTTATTGATGGTTTATAATAAGACATTATATATATATTTCATTTGTTTAATATAACATTTTGACTAATAAGTACATAGTAGTAACGAGGAATGATGTATCCTCTCTCAGAGACACCTCGGCCCCAAAGCGTTGTACGTTAACATTTTTTGTCAGAAAATGTGTTAACATTTTGAGCTAACAAAGGCTGCTGACAAAAATGTTAACGTACAACGTTTTGGGGGGCCGGGGGGGTCTCTGAGAGAGGATCATCAATTCATCATTACTACTACAAGGTATAGTTGGATCGGACTAAACTTTGCTATGAGCTGTAAACATGACAAGGTATGGTTGGATCGGACTAAACTTTGCTATGAGCTGTAAACATGACCAGGTATAGTTGGATCGGACTAAACTTTGCTATGAGCTGTAAACATGACAAGGTATAGTTGGATCGGACTAAATTTTACTATGAGCTGTAAACATGACCAGGTATAGTTGGATCGGACTAAACTTTGAGCTGTAAACATGACAAGGATAGTTGGATCGGACTAAAGTTTACTATGAGCTGTAAACATGACCAGGTATAGTTGGATCGGATTAAACTTTGCTATGAGCTGTAAACATGACAAGGTATAGTTGGATCGGACTAAACTTTACTATGAGCTGTAAACATGACAAGGTATAGTTGGATCGGACTAAATTTTACTATGAGCTGTAAACATGACCAGGAATGGTTGGATCGGACTGAACTTTGCTATGAGCTGTAAACATGACAAGGTATAGTTGGATCGGACTAAACTTTGCTATGAGCTGTAAACATGACAAGGTATGGTTGGATCGGACTAAACTTTGTTATGAGCTGTAAACATGACAAGGTATGGTTGGATCGGACTAAACTTTGCTATGAGCTGTAAACATGACAAGGTATGGTTGGATCGGACTAAACTTTGCTATGAGCTGTAAACATGACAAGGTATAGTTGGATCGGACTAAACTTTACTATGAGCTGTAAACATGACCAAGTATAGTTGGATCGGACTAAACTTTGCTATGAGCTGTAAACATGACAAGGTATGGTTGGATCGGACTAAACTTTGCTATGAGCTGTAAATATGACAAGGTATAGTTGGATCGGACTAAACTTTGCTATGAGCTGTAAACATGACAAGGTATGGTTGGATCGGACTAAACTTTGCTATGAGCTGTAAACATGACAAGGTATAGTTGGTTCGGACTAAACTTTGCTATAATATGAAACTCTAATTAAAACCAATTTAATCTATCACAGTGTATCACAGTTTAATCTATCACAGTGTATCACAGTTTAATCTATCACAGTGTATCACAATGTAAATTAAAATATATATAAATATATTATTTTTAAAACAATGCTTGAAAGCTGACGTGTATTTATAATTCAAAGACCGAACAAGCTAAGGAGATGCATGCATGGACGCACGCACTCATAGACGAATAAAGGAATGATTCAATACAATTAGACAGGATTCCACCGAGAAATGAAATGAAATATCCCATTTAGACAGAAATTTTGAAATTATTTTTTTTTTAAAATAGATAGCTTAACACTAAGACCTGTATTCAAATGTTCAAAGATACTTCCTGTCTCTCGCACATTTACTAAAGATGTATGTCACAAGTCAAAAATATCTTATTCAAGTTTCCATTATACGTTATACATGTGAAATTATAGAAGATTTCCTAGAGCATAAATGTATACATTTGAACAAATATCCCCTCAAAACATAGTAAATAGGCCAAATCTGCTGTATCCCATAGTAAATAGGCCAATTCTGCTGTATTCCATAGTAAGTAGGCCAAATCTGCTGTATCCCATAGTAAATAGACCAAATCTGCTGTATCCCATAGTAAATAACTTGCTGTATCCCATAGTAAATAGGCCAAATCTGCTGTATCCCATAGAAAATAGGCAGCTGTACCCTACGTGTGAATAATAAATTCATGCTCCCATTCTAGCAAAAGAGGGCGGTAATGACAACTTTGAAAACAAAACGAATCTGAAATTGCGCAAACTCAAAATATTGATAAATAAATTTTGATACATATTTTTTCCGTAAGCGAAAACGTATTGTCCAACAAAATGGTGTAAGATACGTTAAAGCATTTCACCATATCACGAAAATATTATCAGAGTTGCATATTAATTTATCCTGGGATAGAAACATTTCGGAATGGAATGTATGAAGGATGCCCCCACTGTGAGGATTGGTTGTGTTTTATGTTATTATGTTATGGTTGGATTGAGGTGGGGTGCTCTCAATATTATAATTAAACTATTGTAGAAGTCCCACCCAGGCTCGATTTTGGTTGGAAGTTAAATTAGTGAAAGATTGATGTACAGCTCCGAGCCCCCAGTCAGCAATGCCGGCGGTTAAACGGTTAAATATACAAAAAAGGTTGAAAATACACTGAATAACAATTTAATAAAAATTCAATAGTCAAATGATTCAAATTTCTCAAATACACTCCGTCCATTCGACCCTTTAATAGCCCATTGCATCACTAGATTAGTATGAGATAGATTTCCACCTGTCCTTGTATTCTACTCATCTGTGTATTCTTCTCTCCTACTTCTCCCAATTCGTTCTCTTTTTCCTCCCCGACTTTCTCCAAATTCCTTCTCCTCCTCCTCGACTCCTCTATACTCTTTCTCCTCCTCCTCGACTTCACTATACTCCTTCTCCTCCTCCTCGACTTCCTCCTTCAGACTCCTTTTCCTCCTCCTCCACATTCTATCCACCTTGTCTCCACCAACTAGACTTTTGTCGACTCCGACTGTTCTTCTAGTTTCACTTCTGTCTCCCCTCTTGGAGACTCGGGACTCAACTGAACCGTAAGTTCTGTCCCCCAAAAAGCTTCCTGTGAAAACACAATGACGATACAATATTTTTCCTTAGCCCTCTCATCTCACACTACACCCATCCTATCATCAGATAACGGCTATTAGTTTCTTCGGTCACGCATTCATTCACATCGAAATACTCATACGTTCTTGTATGGTAAAAGAAAGTCATAATACAGTACGGTATCAATTACTTCTTATACATACATCAATAAATTGCGTCACATCAATACATATCCTAATCCCGTTATACTAAACAATATCACAACAATTTCTTTACCTTACACTCATACAAAGGACACAAATATTCAAATATCCATGGTCTAATATATTCATACGTCCATAGTAATTAATCTTACAAACATCAACCATTTATAAAATACGCATGTAAATGAAACTCTACAAAGGTAATTCTACATACTAAACGATCCCAGTAATTAAGTATACATACTACAAATAATTACAATTATGATGCCGTAATATTCTGCATAAATGGACCAAATAACTTACTGACCTTCTCGAAGCTTTTCTTCCCTTAGAATCTGTTTCTAAGTTTTACCGCCAAATTACGAGTGACTTCTCGGAGTAACCCTATTTGCACAGCGATCTGTCTAGGCGTCTACTAACCCTTCTGCTTGCGAATTACGAAGTTATAATTCGGATCTAAATTATAATCACACCCTTTGTCTCAATTCCGATTAGATGTTGTTGTGAACCGATCCAATCAAACTTAGCGGACAATGTCATCTCGCTGTCTGTTCACGTGGGGACGGATGAGAACACGCCCCGCTCACCCTGAGGGCTTTCATTGATCTCTGAACAAATGTTTAACACCTAGGTGTGAATACTACAAGCCTTTGTCAAATGATACAAGCTGTCGCCTACTCCAATTCCAATTTCCGGCGGGTCACGGTAACCTTGCAAAAGGGATTAACACTAGCCCGCGGCAATGTTTAGATATTAAACACATGGGTCGTAATCATCATCATCATCATCATCATCATCATCATCAATCCCTTAACCCAAGAGGTCGTTGGGGCACCACAGTTGACTTTGTAACCAATTCTCTCCATCTCTCCCTGTTCTCTACTGCCCTTCGGGAATCTTCAAACCCCATGCCTGTCCACTCCTTAATGTTGTCTTCCCACCTCTTTTTCTGTCTGCCTCTTCTTCTGCACCCTCGCACTGTGCCTTGCAAGATTGTTTTTGCCAGTCCAGATGATCTTGAGACATGCCCATACCACTTCAGTTTGCACTTTTATACAGTGGTCAAGAGGTCTTCATAGTATCCGATTACTCGTTGGATCCTGTTGTGGACTTCTTCGTTGGTTACATGGTCAATGTATGAGATGCCCAAGATCTTGCGGTATCATCTCATTTCAAAGGTACGGGATGAATAAGACGTTCCCGCCCCCACGAGTCTCCCAACTATGGGTAAAATAGTGTGATGATAGCACATCATCACTGGGCGGAAGTCTTCCTCGATAAAGTCAACGGTCAGGGCGGAATGGCTCCAAGATGAGTTCAACGACCATGTGCTCAGGGCCAGGGCGTACCACATTGTATCAGTGGATTTCAGCTGTGGTCATCCAGTCTGGAGAGGGATGGGCTCCACCAGGCTGTATCTTGCCCTTGACACACCACATGAAGACAACTAACAATTCTTCCATACCAGATCGGTCGCAGCCCGGGTCGTAATAATACCCTAGTTTAGACACGACTTGATAGATGGGGGTGAGCAAACGTGACACCATGGTTTGGTTTAGTGTTTTGCTGCACAGTTTACAATTAGCTCGCCATGCAAATGTGAAGTTGGGATATTTTCTGGTCATTCATTGATTCGAGGAAAATTATTTATAGTCTTGGTGCGTTGTTAGAACTTCCAGTAGACAACGGTTGTTGTCGAGAAGTCCTTGGAAAAAAGGGGAAAACAAGTGACTTACATACCCTAGATTTATTGCATTACCAACGACTCCGAAGAAGATTACTCGTCCTCGAGTGATACAAACATCTCACTTTTGTTGTCCCTTAAAATCAATCACCAGTCAGATTCGTCATTCCAAGACATGATTAAGATAAAACTCACAATCAATGGGCTTGTTTCCTACGACCTGTCACTCTACATTTACATAAAAAGTTTACTGAATCACTCATCGCTTAGAAATAACTAAATATCAACAATGAACACATATGATATAATGCTGAATCAGTCATGACACTGTTCTGACCGGCCATCTAGGACGCAAACTCACTTACAACAATCTTCAAAATACACTGTAGGAAAAACTTCTCAACACATACGTCTTTAACAAGTCACAAAAGCTGTAACATAAGATCATATACCACGAAGAGCCCAGAGGAGAGATGGCATTTCCACAGGGATAACATATCACCCAAAAGATCTTAGCGCACTTACGCGAAATATATTCATCTTCATCAGTACTTGTCAGCTGATTATCTTCTTACATCTAACTCACCACTAATTGACCAATACTACAGCGACAGAAAATGGTTTCCAGCGAACCTCATCCCGAAAGCAGTCCTAACTCTATCACATAATCCCTTCAAGTAATCAATGATATGCAGTATTTTGCTAGTCCACGCTGCTAATTAATGTTCATGTGCTACGAGCAGTACTTCAGAAATTCCCAATGGACACTGATCTTTCCAAGCAGAAATTCCCAATGGACACTGATCTTTCCAAGCAGAAATTTCCAATGGACACTGATCTTTCCAAGCAGACGACCCAATCTGTGCATGATGAAGATCATAGTGGACTATTTCTAGGATGGTAACCAACAGCTTTCCAAGTACTCTATATGAAAAACTTCTCAACTCGCAAGTCTCGAACAGGTAAAAAAAAATGTATCACAGGATTTTCCGACGGGAAAAACTCAGGTCAAAGACGGCGTTTTCTGCAGAATAAAAATTCTCTAACAGACCCCAATATGTCAATCAGGACTTCAGCGCCCATACTGGCGCAACGATTTGTTTACAGACCATGACAGAAACTGACACTGCTTTCCACTTCTACTCTAACACCTAACTGTAAAGGCAGGACCTTCGATTCCAAAATCTAAGCTATTATTTAGGTCTGCTGCTCTCAAAGCACAAAAAAAAAAAATAAAAAAAATAAAAAAAAATCTAATTTACCAAAATCTTGTTCCATGCAGGAAAAAACGACTTCTAAAGTATTTTCTCGACATAGCACTGCACATAACCAATCCCCAAAAATTTTCATTACAGTAAAATATTAAGGAAACTGATCATCCGTGTCATTTTCATTACATTAAAGTGTGTATGGAAACTCATCATCCGTGTCATTTTCATTGCAGTAATGTGTGAATGGAACCTTATCATCCATGACATTTTCATTACAGTAAAGTGTTAAGGAAATTGATCATCCGTGTCATTTTCATTACAGTAAAGTGTGTATGGAAACTGATCATCCGTGTCATTTTCATTACAGTCAAGTGTGAATGGAAACTCATCATCCATGACATTTTCATTACAATAAAGTCTGAATGGAAACTCATCATCCGTGTCGTCTTCATTACATACGTATGCAACGAAACTCATAATCCGTGTCATTTTTATTACAGTAAAGTGTGTATGGAAACTGATCATCCGTGTCATTTTCATTACAGTCAAATGTGAATGGAACCTTATCATCCATGACATTTTCATTACAGTAAAGTCTGAATGGAAACTCATCATCCGTGTCGTCTTCATTACATACGTATGCAACGAAACTCATAATCCGTGTCATTTTTATTACAGTAAAGTGTGTAAGGAAAGTGATCGTCCATGTCATTTTCGTTACAGTAAAGTATTAAGAAAACTGATCGTCCGTGTCGTTTTCATTACATAAAGAATGTAAAGAAACTCGTCATCCGTACCATTTTCGTTACATAAAATACACAATCTTTCCACTCTACTGATATTTCTTTCGCTTCCTGTCTCTATTGGTAAATAATAATTTGAAGTTGTAAAATTAGAGTAAATGATTCATAAATTGTTAGGAAACAAATAAATAATTCTCAAAATTCGAGTTTTTCTTAAAAGTCTACAGAAAATACCATACTCGAAGTATTTTTAAATGTGGCTGCCAAGAGAAATTCATCGCGATGGGTCGGCAATTGCACGATGACAATCGTTTGCTCGTATTGTGGATGCGTTTGAGTTATCTGTACGATTCCCATTCATCAATGGAATCATGCAGAGTTGTGTGTTAGATCCAACTCTCTTTAAATTGATGTTTACTGCCAACTTTCGAATGTCTTCAATGACTATGACACTGGCACTGACAGCAGACACAGGACTGACTGCAAGCTATTCAAGCTGGGAAGACTACAGGTGAAGACGTAGTCACAGGGGGTGACTGTTCGTCGTCTACCGTTTGCTGACGACTGCTCCCGAATGCCAAATCTGAGTCTGACACGCAACACAGTATGGACCATTTATCTTCAGGTTATGGCAATTTCTATCTCACAATTAGTGTAAAGAAGACAGAGACGATGCACCAACCTGCACTAGGAGAGCGTTAGGTAGTAACTAACATCACAGTAAATTGTCAAACCCTCCTGGCAGTGCACAAATTCATCTGTCTCGGCAGTACATTGCCACGTACAGTCCACATTGATGATGAAGCCAGTGCCAGAATTGCTATAGCAAGTATGACCTTTAGCAAACTACGTACAAATATGTTGGAGCGCAGAGGCCTCATTGTCCAAATAAAACGTTTGGTCTACAATGCAACTGTGTTGCCGACCTTGTTGTATGCTTGCGAAACGTGGACGGTGCACAGACGCCATGCCTAAAGCCGATCCATTAACACACAGACTGTCTGAAGAAACTGATAAGAATACGATAGCAGGAAAGGATCCCAGACACTAAGGTTCTCACATGAGCAGGCATTCCAAGCATCCACACTCTGATGACGAAATCACAGCTGACATGGGCAGGCCACGTTAGCAGGATGTCAGAAGGGTGACTACCAAAGATCTTCTACGGCAAACTGAAGGAGGGAAAATTACCTCATGGTGGTCCGAAGAAAGTCTTCATAGATTCCCTAAGGTCATTCTTGAAACACTTCTACATTGACCCTGAGTCTTGGGAAGATCTCACACAAGACAGTTCTGAGCGCAAATTGGCCTGATCAGCCACTTGCGCACTCACAGACACCATATCAGTCGGTGATGTCGTGGTCATCTTCCAACTCGAAGGACAATCAAAAACAGGTTTGAATATACCGATCAGAAATTATTTTTTAAAGGTATGTATTAACCATTGTTTATTAAAAAGGATTGTGCATACCATATAGATTTATATCAACATTAATCAATTATAACTTTTACGCAATATAATCAGCAATACAGATTTCTATTCTTTTCATATCATGTAATATTAAATCTTATAGTACTTTTGCATACTTGCTTTCTTTGCGTTCCTACAATCTACACCCAAACATAATAAAATATATTTAACATGACGTGCATTTGTTGACTTCCTATTTAACAACAAAATTTATAAAGGGGTGTTCCTTTTACATTCAATATTCATACTGTCAATTACTTTTTCGCTCTCACTTAGTTATAGCGAGCAGTCGATTAGTAGATCAAAATTCCCATTATGCATTTAATGTCCTAGTTTGTGGAGAATGAGCGACGAGTAGCTCGTGCGCAATGTTCAGGAGATTAGGTTTTAGATTTCGTACGTTAATCGAATTGTCACTTGACATAATCATTATGTGACCATGCAGTTTCATTGTTCTTGCAAATACAGGGATAAAAACCCTTTTGTTTTGTCACAGAACGCTCATTTCACATTCATTACTCCATTAATCCTTCAGTTTGTGCCATTAAATCTTTCGTTGTGACATTTAGTTGTATTTAAGAATATCAATCAGTTTTTTCAAGGAGTAACCAAATTAGCTTGGTTTGCCATTGATAGATTTTCCGTTTGTTCCTACTAAACTTAGCCACCTATAAATCTAATTAAGAACCCACATACGATGATCTTTGATCATTTACAATTCCTTAGAGTCAAAATAGTGGATTAATGCCGGTTAGATTTTCAATGCGATACTGCACTGGCCAGGACAAGTTAATGCAAATGGTAACAGCGTTCTTCTCTCGAAATTGGTAAGTTATTGTTCATATACTACCCCAAAATTCAGATATTTGCAATTTTTGTAAAAGAAAAAGGCCAATATTTTAGGTGTATGTACCCAATTTTGGTGATTACATAGTATATTTTGTTCATATTACTTTAAATGGACAACGCAGAAATTAGATAACTGAAACAGGTAGGAGTAATTACATTCCATTATTCTAACGTAAAACTGTTTCAACTGCCACTAGAATACGCAATTAATTTCAATGAAGTTGTAGAATCCAGAGAAATTTTTTTTGTAGTGGCCGTTGATTTGAGATTAATACCTATTAGCCATTACCATAATGTACTCCTATAAGTTAGTATTAATTATGTTTTCCGCTGTGCTCATTTGAAGTTACATGACCCAAATACATTGATTCCGTTGTGGTCATTTGAAGTTACATGACCCAAATACATTGATTCGGCTGTGCTCATTTGAAGTTACATGACCCAAATACATTGATTCCGCTGTGCTCATTTGAAGTTATATGACCCAAATACATTGATTCTGCTGTGCTAATTTGAAGTTACATGACCCAAATACATTGATTCCGCTGTGCTCATTTGAAGTTATATGACCCAAATACATTGTGCAATGACTAACATTGGTACATAAACTTTGCAGTTGTCTTTCTATGATTACCTTATATTCATACTAATATATTGGACGAGTTTGATGACCAATACGCCCAAAGCTGCCGTCGTTGGCCGCTTATATCTTTTCTGTGTATGAGAGAGAGAGAGAGAGAGAGAGAGAGAGAGAGAGAGAGAGAGAGAGAGAGAGAGAGAGAGAGGAAACGATATAAAAAGAATATACAACATATGAAATTAATATAAGAAAAAGCTGACCATGGCAGCATGTTGTACACGGACTGAAAAAAAAATGTGCAAAATAAAGTTAAAAGATTAAACATTGACGTTAAGGATGGACACGCACACGGACGCCAAATTGATGGCCTTGTGAAGTTTTATATATCTGTGTGTGTGTGGGGGGGGGGGGAGAGGCAGACAGACAGAGGTATATGTATTTATAGTGTTTTTACGGCACATCATCACAATCCTGGCTAAATAATGCCGAGTAAGTTTAGATATTCCCACAAAAAAACCATGCAAAATAAAGATAAAGGCAAAATAAATACAAATTTGTTCAAATACAGACATTTGTTATGTAAAGCTTACTTTATGAAGACCCACACACCTCCACCTTCCCAAAACAAACAAACAAAATTAAACTAATACTTATATCCATCATTGCCTGATAGCATGCGACTGATATAAATCAGTCGCATGCTATCAGGCAATGATGGATATTTTGTGTCTCTCCTGCGGCACAAATTACAAAAGACAAGATTTGCGGAACGTGAATGTGACATACAATCTTACAATTGCATGTGTGTCTGTACGTCCCGCATGTTCCTTTATTTTTGGCTTTAATATTAGTTCTCAGGCACAAGCGCTGGGTATTGGTGCTTCATTAACACATTTCTAGTTCTGTTCATTAAAATAGGCCTTGCCAATTTAAAACAATTCCTTTATGCCTATATTACCTGCTTTTATTCAGTGAATGAAAACATCTTGAAAATGTTAAACCCAAGGCTGTTGATTCCTCTTTGAAAACGATAGAGCAGGAGAAAAGTCGCCTAGTTATTACAGAATTTGCTATAGAAAACAATACTTACATCAGTTTGGTTTCGTTCCATTTTATAGTATGTCCGGTCAGTGGGAGAAATGGAAGTGGATGCGTGGATGTAATCGTCGTATGGAAATGGGTGCGTGGATGTGGTCGTCGTATCATATAACTCTCCTCTTCTATCTGTACTTAAGGCACTAAACAAATTAGGGTATGGTCTCTTTTGAATGTCGTTTTTTATATATAGATTTCACTGACACTTTTAGACATCTTTTGGTGGCAATACTTCTACAACGTCAATTTAATATCCATCACATACAACAGGGAGAGTCACCAGGCGTGATAAGGCTAGTGAATGGACGAAGGCCTAATTACTTACTAACAAATTCTTTTGCAAAGGAAGAAAATTAGGAAAACAAATATCCAGGTCAGCTATATTATGACTGTACTCTGACCCGTTCTACGAAAATTAGGTTATGCTGTCTGATAAATATGGAATAGATTGCAAAACATGTCTCTCAACCTACAGTTTAAATATTATTAGAAATGTTTCTGTCTTTTAAGTTATACCTCATGGGCAAGACCCCTGTGGATAGTCAGATAATCAGGGGCAAATGCAAAATGCCCAAATATCTTCGCATTTTCATGCAAAGAAAGTGTATACATGTTATACGATGAGTAACTCAATGATTTCCAACGGTTACTGTTAGGGAAGGTCTTGGATGGTCGGGTTAGGGTGGGGATAGTACTAGGAAGTGACCAAGAATAAGTGCTGAACGCCTACATTTATTTCCCTTGTATTGCCAAGTATGTGTGTATAGTTTCAATGAGAAATGCGTACATCATAGCAAATCTACAACGTATTGTATTAAAATATGTAGAAATTAGGGTGATTTTTCATTTCCCCGCCCATCCCTTATTGAAGTGTTGTTCCCTTTGATTAGCAAATAATATAAATTCCTACCATTAGGTTTAGAGCTGTATGATTGAATATAATTTTAACATCGTGTTCACGTCGCGACCGACGACTTCAACATCGTATTCACGTCGCCACCAACGACTTCAAGGCTGTTCTGTATTGCATATTTTGTACGAAGCTGAGCAAGTAGTCAACCAGTTATGCAGTACCTCATCACGATGGGCAAGTAGTG